>JAVIAB010000092.1:96428837-96627486 GCA_032433765.1 Megaustenia siamemsis
TTTTTATCAGGTTAATAAACTTTATGGGGATTCCATAATGACTCAGCAACTTCCAAAGCATTCTTCTGTCTAAACTATCAAATACCTTTTCGTAATCTATGAATCCAATATAAAGTGGGGTTTTTAGTTCTAAACTTTGTTCAACTATTATACGTAGAGTAGTTATTTGATCAGCACATGATCTGTCATGTTTATTACATTAAGTAATTGTTGTAGATCTTTAGGATTTTTTGCTAGTAGTACAGTATCATCAGCATATCTTAGGTTATTGATTATCTTCCCATTAATGTTTAGGCCTGGCATCTCAGTGATGTTTTTAAAGATTTGCTTAGTGTATAAATTGAACAAGCTTGGTGATAGGATGCATCCTTGTCTTACTCCTCTTTTTTATATCAATGGGTGTAGAGTTCTCCTTGTTATATTTTATTATTGCTGTTTGCTCCCAGTACAAATTACATATCAGTTGTATGTCTGTGTAATCCAGATTTATATCTTTTAGGCAGTCTATCAGTTGATTATGGTATATTCTATCAAATGCTTTGGTGTAGTCTATGAAGCAGGCATATATTGGTTTGTTTACTTCTATGTACTTTTCAAGCAATGTCCTCATGCTGAATATGGCTTCTTCTGCCCCACTGTTTTTCCTGAATCCAAATTGTTGCTTATCTAATTCAGTATTAATTTTATTCTGAATCCTTCCTTGTATAACGTTTAGTAAAATTTTGGTTACCTGGCTCATTAGGCTTATTGTTCTAAAATCACTGCATTCAACTGCACCATTCTTTTTAGGCAATGCAATGAAAGTTGATGTTTTTAGTTAATTTGGTATGCATCCTGTATGGTATATGTCATTGCATATGTCTATGATCACTTCAATGCCAAAATCTTCTAGTGCCTGTATCATCTCTATCTGTATATTGTCAGGTCCTGCTGCTTTTCCATTTTTCATTGCTTTTATAGCTTTTTCTACTTCAGATTTTAGGATTTTATAGCTGAATGTACATTTTATAAATGGTTTTTTGTCCCTTTCGTCATGAAATAATTCTGTTATGTATTCCTGTCATCTATCGATTATATCTTTGTTGTCTGTTAGCATTCTTCCCTCCGTGTTTGCAATACATCCGCTTCCTGCAGCTTTTTTGTCTTTATTAGTCATTTTTTTCATTTCTGTGTGCATTCCTTTTCAATGTTGTTTACTTTCCATAGTTTCGACTTCTAGACATCATTGGTTGAGCCAGTCTTCTTTTACCTTTTTGCACATTTTTCGTATTTCATTATCAATTTCCTTGTATCTGGCAGTGTTCTTCGCTTGTCTTCTCTCGTCCATTTTCCCCCAAAATATTGTCAGTTATCCATTTTTGTTTTTTGTTACTTTCTTTTTTGGGTAAGGTGTTGCAGGATTCTTGTATGCTGTTTTTTATGCATTGCCATTTGGTTGCGACTTTTTCTTTAGGATTTTCTTTTCTGTACTGCTCAATCCCTTCTTCTACCAGCATCTGATATGTATTCTTTTCTTGTACAGTATAAGTTTTTTTTTACATCTTTCTGATTTAAAACTGTTGTATTTGTTGGTATTGCTGAATTAGTATTTTGTTTCTTTCTCTTTAATTTGATTTTCATTTTAAACATTACAGGATTGTGATCTGAATTAATGGATAGGTTTTGGCTCCTGGATAGGTTTTGGCTTTCTTGACGCTGTTCCGGAATCTGTCTTTTATCATTATATAATTTATTTGATTCCTCTTTCTATCTCCATGGCTTTTCCATGTGTATAATTTCCTTTTCTCTTGTTCAAAGTAGGTGTTATAGCAGAACTGTACTGAAGACAATTAGAGAGGATCATAATTAATTTTTTTGTAAAATTTAAAATATACAATTTCTTAATGAGACAACAGGGGCAAAGAAAAATGTTATCCAATGCTTAGCTCAAGTGTATGTCAGTAGTAGAAGTGCCGTTTATACGGTTTAAATGTGAGCTCAGGGCCAATTTTGCCTCTATTTTCTTTTATAACATTTCGTGCAAGCCCCACATTCGGTTTTTGGTGGGAGCCTAGGAGGCGGGTTATCGATAGGGTTGCCTCATTTTTATGTAAATAGGCGTGTTGTTATAGTGTCGTGATGGTTGTCTGCTGACGTCATGTATTTTATATAGAGAATTTATTTAGTTGTTTCTAAATGCAGGAATCAGTTCGTGACATCATCTATGACGTAACTGTGTGTTCCTTCATGATTTCTTCGGTGTTATTGGTGATCTCTCTCATCATTAGGACTGGACCTTTTTTCTTCTTCCTCAGTGTTATTAGTACTCAATCTCTCTCTCTCTCTCTCTCTTTCTCTCTCTCTCTTTTCTCTCTCTCTCTCTCTCTCTCTCTCTCTCTCTCTCTTCATTAGTAGAATCAGTTTTTTCATAGCTGTCTTTCTTCAGTGGTACTCTCTCTTTCAACATTCGCTCATTCAATACATAAGAAAAAGAACGCATCAAGTTTCTATTTTTATTTTCAAAATAAAGATTTATTTTATTACATCATCATTATCAACGTAGAGAACACATGTTACACAAGATATTTATAAATGTACAATGAAGGTTTAACAATTATGTGAGAAATACAAGTGAAAAATTACACGACAATATAGTCATGTATATAGTAAAAAATATTACTGTCCCGAATTGATAACTTTTAGCCGTCTGGGCTTCCGTGCATTACTTTATTGGAGCTGTCTGTTTGTGTTAAATGTCTATCATATACCACCGGTGCATAGGAAGGTTGATTAGCTTTCAAAACACAATAACCCTCCATTTTGACAAAACCTTAATCAAAAACGGCATAGGTAATTGGTGACTGTTCAATTTTAATAACCCGGTGCATCAAGATTCATGACTCTAGGTTCTTTCGGTTGGTTACCAAGAGGCACAGTGTAGTTTAGGTTATCATATTCTAATAAAATTGCATCTCACATCTCAACTAGTGTGATAAATTCATCTCTCAAGAGTGTTATGTCAGTTCTGGTAGGAAACTTTAGATGACTTTCACCGCGATATGTCCTAATGTTTATCAATGGTCTGTTATGAAAAGCAGAAACTGAGACTGTCCTTTGACAATGGAATTATATTCTCATTGCCACGGGACATGAAAATCCGTTGATCACAAACATTAAAGGAAGCTGGCATATTCAGGATAGACGATTCCATTTTCAAAACATACTACACGGTAACAGGGCTATGATTTTCTGTGCGTAAATGTACAGCGAACGGGTGTCATAGTAACTAACGCATTACGTTATTAGACGTATTGAGACATGTTCAGAAAGCCACCATATAGGGTTAGTCACAACACAAGAAGTGCCTCTCAGGTTGACCTCGAGGGTCACTTGGGAAATCCTGGCTGACCTGAATATTAACATAGGGAATCTTGACGGCCGCGTTGTTTATCTTTGTAAAAGGTTGGTGTCAGGTATCGCGTAATGGGGTTGGCAAATCCCTTAGTGTGTATAAATATATATATATATATATGGGGTGACCTAGTTGTTTAATGTAATTTAAAATAGACGTATGTCATAGAGGTAACTGTGACCTCTCGCGCTGACCTAAAATCACTTGTTGTCTTTGCTTTGTCATTTGGCTTTCAGCTTCGAGGGGAAATATATTTTGGGGGTCTTCTGTTCGCTTCTGCTGGTGTTATTTTTTCCCTATTGCTTCTAATATTCCAACCATCATTCGATAGTAATCTCGCAATGTTTGTTGTATTATTGTGTTAGCTTTTTTCTCATTTCTTCATTTCTGATCTTGTCTCGCATAGTATTTTCTGTCATTTGTCTAAACACATCTCAGTAGAGGTTATTTTTTCTTATTATTCTTTCCAGCTACGGTCCAGGACTAGCAATGGTATCACAATGTTATGTATTGATTATGTGTTTTTGGGAAATATATTATTGTGATGTTGTGTCTAACCTTGAGCTCGTTTTTGGCTTGTAAGGTTAAAAGAGAAAAGCTGACTCGGTAGTATTGATGTCATTGAAGGTATAATGTTTAATCGGAGGTAAGAGTGCTATTGACCACTTTTTTAATAGTATAGATACCGGAGACAACGAATAAAAAACTGATTCTACACCACCAAAGTGTCATTTGTGATAATGGATCCCCGATGGAAACACCCCTTCACAGCTCTGATATCCGGTCCCACGGGTTGTGGAAAAACGGTTTTAATGCAAAAGTTTCTACAGAGTCTACACGAGCTAGTTGTCCCCTTACCGGAGGAAGGTTATTTGGTGTTACGGGGAATGGCAACCAATGTACGAGACTATGGGATCAGTGAGATTTATTGAGGGTCTACCAGATATCGATAATTGGAAGGGAAGATTCATCGTCCTCGATGACTCATCATCATCATGTGCCATACCGGTTGGCGTAGGTGATCATGTCCTTCCACAATCTTCTATCTACAGTACATCGCATCAGTTCTGTTGTTGACTGTTTTCCATGCCATGACACCAAGCTATCCAGTATTTTCTCTCTTTGTCGCCCGCGATCTCTCTTTCCTTTTATTTTGCCAGTTGTAACCAAGTATTCCAACTTTCCTCTTCTCATGATGTGCCCGAAAAATGTTGATTGCTTCTTTCTGATGTTTTTTAAGAGCTCCGTTTTTGTGTTGGCCTCTTTGAGAACTTGCTCATTGGTCTTTTTAGCTGTCCAGGGAACTTTCAACATTCTGAGAAATCCCATCTCTGTGGCCTCTAATCGTCTTTTCATTTGTTTGTCTACTGTCCATGATTCGCTTCCATAGGTCAGAATTGGTTCAATATAGCACCGATGAACTCTCTTTCTCATTTTTATTGACATAGATTTGTTGCACAAGATATTTTTCATTTTCTGATATGCCATTTTGGCCTGAGCTATTCTGCTTTTTATTTCTGTGGTGCATCTCCCATCTGATGTTATTATTGGGCCCAAGCATTTGAGACGTTGCACTTGTTTCAGATTTGTCTCGTTTATTTTTATACTCCATGATGGTGGTGATTGTTTCTTCGATATAACCATTACTTCTGTTTTCTTACTATTCAGACTGAGACCTTTCTTGTTGCTTTCTTTTACTATTATGTCTATCATTTCTTGTAGTTCATTCTCTGTCTCTGCTATTAAGACTGTGCCATCCGCATATCGCAAATTATTTATGTTGTGACCGTTGACTTCAATTCCTTTTTTGTCTACTATTGATCTTATAATATATTCGCTGTAAAGTGAAAACAAATCCGGCGACAGAACACAGCATTGTCTGACTCCTTGCTTTATATATTGGAATTGTCCTGTTTGGTTGTTAATTCGTAAGGCTGCTGTTTGTTGCCAGTACATGTTTTTTTATGATTCGCAGATCCTTGCCATCAATGTTTAATTTCTCCAGCATATTGATTATTTCCGCATGCTTTACTCTGTCAAATGCTTTTGTGTAATCTATAAAGCACATATATAGATTACACGAAAGCATTTGACAAAGTAAAGCATGTGGAATTAATCAATATTGATGACTAGATGTCAGAAACGGACGACAAGGTAACAACATTATGCACCAAAGGCAGTCATCACAAAGATATGAGTGTGATCTACATTGTTCAAAACCTATTTTGGAAAAATAGGAATAAGCCTCAATACCCAATATATAGTCGTTTTCAAGAACCCCAGAGACGGAAGTCAAATTACCAGTCTGGCTAAGCAAATGTGACCAGGTCAAGTAGCGTACCTCCAAGATAGTTTTATGGACGCAGCAGCGTCTATCCACTGTTATTTATTGATGGAATTTCAACAGGAAACGTCGGATCATCTGAAGCTGAGAACAAAGATATTCCCAGGGAGAGACAAATCGTCTACGTGCCAAAGTAACAAAAATGTTTTGACGAATCACTTAGACGGCACGGTGAAATGTTGAAATATCTGCGCACGGCCCGCCGAGTGGTTTAAGAGCCATATTGAAAACGGCCTCTTCCGAATTCATTCACTTTTTGTGCTAGTGTTGTCATTACATATTAAAAGATTTTGTTAGGTTCACTCAGCGACAGAAGTGCGAGCAACGTCGACACAAGAACAAGTTGAGATTCCTTACTAAAAATAAACCGACTCTTAAGCGGCGGAAAGAGATTTTACAAACTGGTGGATTCATAGATGCTTTGATCCGACTTATTTTAAGTGTTCTCGGCGGAGTATTAGGTGCGTAAACATGGCAAAAAATGGTCCTCATGGATCCTCGGTTGCTCGAGGGTCTGAAACAGACTACCACGTATATCCCACCTTAGACGATCAATGACAACTTGAGAGATTTAGACGATGAAATGCAACGTATTCTAGCCCGCGATGATTTAGCACCCTTTGATAGGCCAAAGTGTGCCAATGTGCTCTGCATCAGTATTTAACTAGATTGGAGCAGTATAAACGACGTCCACCGTGTTTTGAACGTCGACAGTCGTTCGGTCGTTCTCATTCAAACTCCTCAACAGAAAGAATACCTTCTCCTCCACAACCACTTGAGGTGCCACCAGAGTAAGCAAAGGAACCTGAATCCCCAAAGAAAAAGTAATGAAAACACTTAACATGTATAAACTTATAAACTGAGACCCGAACAAAGGAAAAAGTGTAATTCCAACACAAAAATGGGAAAGGTATGGAAAATATTGAGACATCATTACTTTGACCCTAGTCGACCAGGGGCGTAAAGTGATGCAACGGCCTTGCAACGTAATACCAAGCTAGTAATTCAAGCGATCAATCGGTGTTCGAGTCATCAGGATACTTATACCCTTCGCAAACCACTTCGTCACAGATCTGAAAGGCGTCCCATTATAACGAGTGGACCCCAACAGCAATATCAAGCAGGCCGAATTGATTTGAAACATTTGAAAAAACACAACTATGGGTATTCCTATTTGGTTTCTTGTGTGGATGTTGTCAATAAATACGCGTGGTCCGTACCAATACGAACCAAAGCGGGCAAATATTTAGTGGAACTCGTCGGTAATATATTTCTTAATAGGAAACCTGCGAGTTTTCAAATCGACAAGGGGTCAGAGTTTCTGAATATTTCAGAAATTCCTCGCTGACAACAACGTTCACTTTTTCACTACACAGAACGAAGATATTAAGGCTGCCGTGGTGGAACGCTTTAACAGGACTCTGAAAAACGGATATGACGAATTTTTACGAAATCCAACCGACTTCGTTATGTCCACGTGCTACCCGCCTTACTTCGAAGCTATATCCGTTCGTATCACAGAAGTATAAAAATGGCACCGTTCGACGGACGGCAGCAGAGACAATCAATAATAGGTGTGGAACAGGTTGTATAATAATAAACACAACTTCAAACTTGAAAGACCCCTGCATAAGGCCGGTGATCGAGTTAGACTGGTCCTGGACAGAGACAATTTTAAAAAAAAGGTTATACCCCGGCTTGGACGGAGGAACTGTTTACCATCAATCGAGTAAATGAAACAAAACCGTTACATATGTGCTGAAAGACGATAAGGGTGATGAAATAAAGGGGTCATTCTGCACCCCATAAATTAAAAAAGTTGGAGACAAGTGCGAGTACAGGATCGAGAGTGTCATAATCGAGAGTCGCACGTCATTGGAGTGAAAAGAGAGTTTAGCCAAGTGGTTTGGGTATGATTCCTCATTGAACAGTTGGTTACCAACCAAGGATATTTTCAGATATAAAAGCTAGAGATGGCCGAAGAAGTCGAAACTTTTGAAGAGCCTGTTCTGCGAGCCCTGAACTCGGGAGGGGAGAGAACCTCGCTCTGGCCGGTATTTGGGAAACTGATCTTTGTTCGAGCCTCGATTAGAGATTGTCTTTATGTGTCAAATGGTGGTTGTATATGCCGTTGTTGCGGTCTCGCTGTTCAATCTGACCACCGAAAAGCCAGACGCGAAGGATGGAATATTATGGATAGCCATACCGAGCAGCTGTTTGGGTTACATGCTTCCGAATCCAAAGTTGGAGACGAGACGGTGAATCAAGGAACTCGAGTTTTTATGTCACGCTACCCAGCAACGCCTCTATGGAAATTTTTAAGGTTAATAACCCCGGCCACTTTTTCGTTAAACTCCCTCAGATCATTGACATTTCGACGCAATATGAGCGCAGACTGATGGAGATACAGTTTCCACTTAATTTTTTCGACGTAAATGAGGGTGATTTCTGGATTTGTTACGAGCTTCTCAGTAGCAACGAAATTAGCAGCGTTAGATCTCCTTTCACCGTGACCCTGACACCGGGATTATAAAAAATATCTGAAGCATTCATTGGCGCGATGAATGCGTTGATTGTAAGAAAGGTGTGGATGTGGGTAGAAAAGCTGCCAAAATGAGATTCTTTTAAGCTAAGGAGGCGAATAAATCCATCTTTAAACTACAAAAAAGGAGTCAGCGTTACCATAAACGAAACTTTGAAAAACATCTTAGCTTTCCCCACGACATGAATAACAGACGCCGCTCCAGATGTCCACAGCAGGAATCCCATCGCGGCGTTTCAGATTTACGACAAGCCTCACTACGTCCACCTGAGCAGATTTTCCTTCGACATTAGAAATCCTTTTAGCTAACGAGCACGAAAAAACCGTCACATTCACCAGCGGGACGTCGGTGGCTAATGGTCGAGTGAGGAAACATCTTGATGTGCCATAATGGTGAGACACACACCCTTAATCGCAATGTCGGGCTATACGAAGACTTTTACTGCTGTCACTCGAGTGATAGAATGGCCGTGTTCATAGGAGGTCAAAATCAGAGAGATCGAGGAATTGACAGTTTCTTTGGGGGAATTGGGAGGGCTATTTTACCCTGGATAAAAATAGGGGTAAAGCCTTACTGAGAGAAGGGTTGGGGACCGGTCTGCAGGTCGTGCAGGACGCATTAGCCGGCAGAAATGTCGACGAAGCTTACAAAGTACGAGCTAAGGAGGCCGGCCAGCTTTTGATACACGGGGCAGTAGACCACCTGACTGGTAACAACCAATCAGGAAGTGGTTTACGTCGACGAAGTGGAAAGCGAGTTGTAAAGGCGGCACCACCCGGAGAGCCTGTTACAAAGAGGATAAAACCAGCAGCTAGACAGTTCCCCCTTCATTCTGCACGCAACAAGAAGAGAGGGTGTCGGCGGCAAAGGATATTTTATATTAATAATGTCTCTCATTCACCCCAATGAATGTCTTCACTCTGGTTTGCATTTATTTAGCGTTTCACCAACTCAGACATCTGTAGATTCTGATTAATTTACTGAAATTCGTCCACTCGCGTTCTTAGCGCATGGTGCACCCATCGAGTTTTTTTCTCTTCTGAAAACAGTGAAGAGTATCTAGATCTTTTCAACACGTTTTTGCATCTGCGGACCAGGATCACCCTTCCTAACGGAAATAGTTTACCATTGGATACCGAGGGAGGGCCAGTCAACAATTATCTTCACAGTCTATTTTCACAAGCCGACGTATCTCTGAACGGCACGTTGATTACACCATTGGAGAATTCCTACCCTTTTAGAACAGTGTTCGAGGCTACGCTAAACTATGGGGAGGATGCAAAAACGGGATACTTGACGGCTGCATTGTTCCACAAAGTCATTACAGGCCACCACGACCATAATGCAGGATAATGAGGGATTTAAAACACGGCGCAATCTAACTTCGGGTAGTATAAAGGTTGAAATGATGGGGCGTTTGCACTCTGATCTCTTTGTGCAAGATCGTTACATGTTAAACGGAGAAGACGTAAAGATCAAACTCACACCAATTAAGGACGTATTCAACATCATGGCTCACGACAAGTCTGTAGGTTATAAGAGTGTGACCACTTTCGCCGCAATCGTGGTCAGGAAAGCTAAGCTAAACACGGCGATTTTTCTGGCCCACGAAAAGGCTCTTTCAAGTGGGAATGCTCGGTACTCGAGCAAGAGAGTTACCATCAGAACATGTTATATTGCTAGTGGAATGTTCTCCCACAACAAAGACAGTTTATTTTTGTTTCAAACACCAACCCGTATAGTGATAGGTCTGATTACCGCCAGTGCCTTTAATGGTGTTTATAACGCTAACCCGTCCAATTTTCAACACTTTGGTTTGACCTACATGAACCTGACGGTCGACGAGAGATGTGTTTCAAGAAAGTCCCTAACTATGGGATTTTAACAAAATCATTATGCGCGAGCCTTCTTTGGTACAAATTTGGTCATGGGTCTGATTGGTAGAGGCGCTGGAAATAACGTTTGTTATCAACAGTTCAAGGATGGTTTTTGTCTATTCGGTTTTGTCCAGTCTGCTCGATGGATCCCAATTCGAGCTAGCCACAAGCGGTTCTTTGTCGATAGAGCTCAAGTTCGCCGCTCCCACAACTCCCCTATAATTTATCGCCTACGCCGAATTGGATTCAGTACTCGAGGTGTCCAAGACACGCCAGGTTCTAACAGACTACGCCGTTTGAGAAAATGATAACGGGGGATATTTACAGCTTCTTGATGTCCGATGTTTTCGTTCGATGTTGTTCCCTTGTTAGTGTCCTTCCACGAAACCGCTTACAGCCCACCATCGACCCCACACAAACCAGGTGAACACTGGGTGGCCCTCTTTTACAACGGACCGGGACAATTTGTGTATTCCGGTTCCTACGGTTTACCTCCCAGACACACGGATATTTTAAACTTATCGAGAGGAATTCGCACGTTCCATTCGTCTACAAACCACGAGTGTTACAAGATTTGATTAGCATCACATGTGGTCTATATTTTGTTCCTTATATAATTTTAAAGTGTTGACTCCGTGGATATATCGGCTTCGCGGAGCAAATTTCACGTGACGGATCCTATATTGCAGCTCTCTGAACAGATCTCAATACGTCTAATAACGTATTGCATTAGTTACTATAAATAGACGGTCTACGCCCCCGTTACAGCGTAGTATAAAGGACATCCGTTCGCTGTACATGCACAGAAAACCAGAGCCCTGTTACCGAGTGGTGTGTTTTGAAAATTGAGTCATCTAGCCTGAAGATGCCAGCTTCCTTTCATGTTTGTGGTCAACGGATTTTCATGTCACGTGGCAATGAGAATATAATTCCATTGTCAAAGGACGATGTTAAGGTAGTCTCAGTTTCTGCTTTTCATATCGGATGTATAAAGATATATTGCGGTGAAAGTCATCTAAAGTTTCCTACCAGAACTGGCATAACACTCTCGAGAGATGAATTTATCACACTAGTTGAGATGCGAAATGCATTTTACTCAGAATATGATAACCTAAACTACACTGTGCCTCTTAGTAACCAACCGGAAGAACCTAGAGTCATGAGTCTTGATGCCCTGGTTGATTCAATTTCAGTAGAGTCACCAATTACCGTCTTTGATCAAGGTTTTGTCAAAATGGAGGGTTATTGTGTTTTGAACGCTAATCAACCTTCCTATACACCGGTGTATGATAGACATTTAACACAAACATACAGCTCCAATAAAGCAAGTAAGCCCAGACGGCTAAAATTTATCAATCCTGCAGCCGGACAGTAATATATTTACTATATACATGACTATATTGCTGTGTAATTTTTCACGTGTATTCCTCACATAATTGGTAAACCTTCATTGTACCACATAATTGTTAAACCATCATAGTACATTTATAAATATCATGTGTAACATGTGTTCTCTAGTCAGCACACAGCAGTAATTTGATAGGTTACGATAGGCCGGTCACGATAAGCCGTCACGATAACCCGTCTCCTAGACCCCCACCGAAAATCGAATGTGGGGCTTTCACGAAATGTTCTAAATAAAATAGAGGCAAAAACATATATGTTACAAAGGAGCGACGTGGTTTTTCTTTTATTGAACAAAGTCAAAGATAATTGAAAAAATTAAATTTGTATATGTAATGACAGAAACTATATATGTGTGATGATATTTCTTTTCTCAGTGCTTTGTGAAGGAGCCATGCAATTGCACATTGACCTTTAAAACCCTTTATAAAGTCGTTAGTTTACAAAAGATACGTTAATCTCTGAAATAGAAATTCTAACGAGTACTTTTTCTTCTTCTGCGCACAGCTCCTGACGTCAATATTAATAAGTTCGAAAAAAACCGTTGATCAGGTAAAGGCTGGTGACATATCCATATATATATATATATATATATATATATATATATATATATGGCCCTTTTCGTCTTGTCAGACGGTCTAGTGGAGGCTATTGCGTATTTTTTTGAGGTATTGTTTTTGCCGAACAGCTTCTCTCGTGGCTAATTCTACCAATGTTTGACAAACACACGCGGTCACATAATGAACAGGTCAGGCTCGCTGGTCCACAGGGTTTACCATCCTTTTTCATGAGTCTCTTCTCTTCTAAGTCCTGTCTTAGAACAGTCTAAAATGTTGTTATACCGTTCCTTATACGTGCTCTCCATGATGTGCGATCACTTGCCAGATGTTGCCAGTCGTTTTCACAGATGGAGAAGTCTTTCAGAGATGATTTGCAGATATCTCTATATCGTAGTTTAGGTCTGCCGATTTGTCGTTTTCCGTGTTTTAGCTCGCCATATAGTATTTGCCTAGGAATGCGTTTTTCTTCCATCCGTTGGACATGCCCCAGCCATCTTAGCCTTCGACTTCTGAGCATCGACATGATTGTTAGGGTCTTAGCACGTTGCAGGACAGTTAAGTTGGTTATTTTGTCCTGCCATTTGATGTGCATTATTTTGCGGAGACATCGCATGTGGAAGACATTTAGTCTTTTTTCCTGGTTTGAGTATGTTGTCCAGGTTTCGGATCCATATAGTAGTGTGCTAAGCACACAAGTTTGATATATTAAGAGTTTAGTCTTTTGAGTTAGTTTCGTGTTGTTCCATGCCCTTTTTGTGAGTTTGCCGAATGTCGTAGCTGCCTTACCAATTCGACAGTTTATTTCTTCATCAAGAGAGATGGTTTGCGTAACTGTGGATCCAAGATATGTAAATTTCTGTACTGATTCTAGTGGGCAGTCTTTTAGAGTAATAGATATAGATTTGAAGTCACCTTGATTTAGTATTACTGTCTTCTGAACATTAATTGACAATGAAAAAAGGTCGCATGCTTTATCCAGGTTGTTGATCAGCGACTGTAGGGTGGCCTCACTATGAGCGACTAGGGCTGCATCGTCAGCAAATAAAAATTCTTTAAGTAGGGCAACATTTGTTTTGGTTTTTGCTCTTAGTCGTGCTAGGTTGAACAGTGAGCCATCTGGTCTAGTGCGAATGTAAATATCTCCTGAGCTGTTTTCGAAGGTGTAATTTAGGAGGGCAGCAAAAAATATACCAAAAAGGGTGGGGGCGAGGACACATCCCTGTTTCACTCCTTTACATATCCATACACCTTGTCTTATTATGGTGATGAACATAAAAACTCGGTTTTGGTGTGGTTTTAGCAGGATATATTCGTGGGAGAATGTATGATATGCAAAATCAGAAACATGATAGCAGTAAAGTATTCAGTAAGAACAATTGATAAGCAATATATTCATGCAAAAAACCTGTAGAGCTGGACCATATCCAAAAAAAGTGTCAGGGAATAAGTGCATATTGAGTTATTAGGTCATTTCCGGGTCATCGTCATTGAACTCTGAACATGTCCAGAAGCGCTCAGCCAAACGACTATACGTAGGAAGAGTAAGACCAGTTCTAGAGTATGGAGTCACAACCTGGGCTACAGCTTCCAAATCACAGCTTAACGAAATTAACAGAACACAAAACCAGGCTGCCCGTATCATCACTGGTGCTATGAAATCTACACCTATCGAGACTCAAGAAACAGTTACAGGTTTACAGCCCTTAGAAGACAGACGGAAAACTAAAGCAATAAGCGGAGAAATATAAAAGGTTCCCTAACCACCCCATGCATCAAAGAATAACTGGTTTCGGAAATGGAAGACTAAAGAGGAGCAACTTCGCTGCAATCTCCAAGGAACTGACAACTAGTGACCCAGTACTGTCACAAACAATGCCGAAACACATAAGCCCATCTTGTATGACTCCTTATGGAAAACACAAAATATCAGAACTTAAGGAAGACATAATAGGAATCATAAAAAAGTACCCATAAAGACACTGAGAGAAAAAACATAGCAGAAAAATACATAAACGACAACTACCCACAGGACTCCTTGTCACACATATACACAGATGGCTCTGCTACAAATGCCACCAGAAATGGAGGATGAAGTTTTTCTTGAGGCTGAATAACCAGGAAAGGATCACCACGTCAATAACTACTGGGAAATTCTGAAACTATAAAGCAGAAACTAAGGCCCTCAAAGACGCTGCAAACTGGCTATCCAGCACAAAAATAACATGCACAAGAAATTGGTGATACTAACTGATGCACTTCAGTCAGTCCTAACAGCCCTTAAAAAACCCCAGAACAGTGAGCTAGATGACTTGAAAACAACCCTAGACCAACTGTGCAATAACTTCCAGAGAGTGGTCATCCAGTGGATACTATCACACTGTAATATACACAGAAACGAACGCGCAGGCAAATTAGCTAAAGAGGGAGGGAGATTACCACAAGAGAACATTCTGGTAAGCTACGATTGGCCAAATCCATCATCAAAGGCCAGTACAATGAAAAATGGAAACAAGAGCACCCAAAGTATAACGATAGGGATGGATACCTCCAACTATCAAGGAGGGATCAAGTCATCATACTTCGCCTACGCACTGGCCACAACAGAATGAGAAGTCACATGTTCACCAAACTCAAAATAGGAACTACCAGCCTATGCCACTGTACCCTGGATAACATGACAACAAAACATGTTCTACAGGTTTGCCCCTGTACACAGACCTGAGAAGGACAATGTGGTCCACACCCACCTCCCTGGAAGAGAAACTATACAGGGCAACCGAATCACTTAAACAGGCAGCTGCCTTCATAAGAGAGTCCGGAATCCTTGTTTGAATGAGGAAAAATTAAAAAATACAAAAAAATGGTATGTTAGAAGCTTTACGTGATAAGTGGACGACACAGACTAAACGACGTTTCGGCCCAATAGGCCTTCAGCAGCAACAAACAAGAAAAACACACACACAAAACTAATAACGAAACATTCAAAACAAAAATATTCGAAATATAAATAGTTTTGTGTGTGTGTTTTTCTTGTTTGTTCCTGCTGAAGGCCTATTGGGCCGAAACGTCGTTTAGTCTGTGTCGTCCACTTATCACGTAAAGCTTCTAACATACCATTTTTTTGTATTTTTTAATTTTTCCTCATATTCAGCTTTACTGCAGCTTCGCATTTTTATGCATTCATTTGCATTTCTTTGCCTTAACCCCTTCCTAGTTTGAATGAGCCATGATCGCAAAAGAAGATCCCCTCCTCAGCAAGTCTCGCAATAATAATAATCGACATAGTTTATTACATTTCATCGACTGATACAGTAGATTGTTGAAAAACTGCATCAGCACCAGATAAAACAACCAAAACATATATATATGAACAAAAATTCATATAGGAGAAGGTGTATCTTGGTCTACGCCCTATGGGCCGGTTACGGCTCGAAAGGTCAATAGATAGATATATATATATATATATATACTGAAGGGCGGTCAAAAAGTAATGCACACCACTTTTTTTCTCGGAAACTATACGGGCAAAATGTGTGAAATTTTCACAGATTGTAGCTGAACATCCCCTTGACACTACCTATTTGTCAACATAATCTCCGTCCAAGCGTATTGCCTTACGCCAACGCGAAACTAGGTCATGAATGCCTCGTTTGTACCAAGTTTTGTCCTGCTCGCGTAGCCATTTTTTAACTGCACGGATCACATCCTCATCATTGTCAAAGTGTTTCCCACGCATGCATTTTTTGAGTGGTCCAAACAGATGGAAATCTGAATGAGCCAGATCAGGGCTGTAAGGAGGATGGGGCAGTACAGTCAACCAAATTTGTTGATTGCTTCCCGTGTTACCAGACGTGTGAGGGCGTGCATTGTCGTGTTGAAGCAACACATCTGCAGATGGCTTATTATGCCGAACTCTGTGGAACCGATTTTTGAGTTTTGTCAGTGTATTGATGTAAGTTGTCGAGTTGATTGTCTCACCTCTTGTCATTACATCAACAAGAATCACACCATCAATGTCCCAGAAGACAGTGATCATCACCTTTCCGGCTGATGGAGATGTTTTGAATTTTTTTCTTTTTGGTGTCTGCGGATGATGCCATTCCATTGACTGCATTTTTGTTTCAGGCTCATAATAATGTGCCCACGTTTCGTCACCGGTAACAATTTTTGACAAAAACATTTCTCCTTCAACACCGAAACGCTCCAACAATTCAGAACAGAATGTTTTCCTTTGAACTATGTGATCATTTGTTAGGCACCGAGGAACCCATCGAGCGCAAATCTTTGAATATCCGAAAGTTTTAAAAATTGCGATTGCACTTCCCTTGCTGACTGTAAGCTGTAATGCCAGTTGCTGACTAGTGATACGCCTATCCTTACGAATAATGGCATCAGCCCAGTTTAACATGTCTGTGCTGGTAGCCGAGGCAACACGTCCAGAACGCGGTAAATCATGCAGCTCCACTCGTACACTTTCTGCAGCTTTAATTCTCTGAACCCAGCGACTAACTGTGCTCCTATCGACTGCAGAACATTTGTACACTGCACACAGTCGTTTATGAATGTTTGCCACAGTTTCTTTCTCCGCAACCAGAAATTCTATGACAATTCGCTGTTTGTAACGGACATTGTTGACAAGCTCCATTTTAACGGTTCATAGATTGCGTAATATTATTCAGAATGCTGTGCAATTTGGTGCACATAATTGGGACATTTCATATTCCAAGTGTGCAAAATTTCATATTTCTATCTTTATTATTAGCCGAGAAAAAAATTGGTGTGCATTACTTTTTGACCTCCCTACGTATATGACCCTTGTCGGTTGCCTTGTTGGTTGGTTGACTGACGGTTAAACGACCCTAACATCAAAAGTTCCTGAGATTGAACGCTAAGATCGAAAGAAATTTGATCCGGATTCCAACGATGCTTCTACATTCTATATACACTTGCATTGGCTTCAATCAATAGTACTAATAGGAAGGAGATAAATAGAAAGACAGAGGGGCTGGCAGGCAGGTAGGCAAATAGACAGACTGACTGACGGGCAGGCAGAAAGACAGACAGATAGATAGAAATATAGATTGATTGATTGACTGACTGATTGATTGATTGATTGATTCATCCATTCATTGATTCATTGATTGATTGAGAGAGAACACCAGAAGGATAATTATTTGGTGTATTTTTGTCTTCTTTCCTTATAAACAATAACCTATCTCTCCACCAACCACATGGAACATCACCACTCTTCACAAAGTAACAGTAATTGCCCATTTTATTAGTAATGATCATCATTGAGTGCCGTCTCCGCATCGAAGTTTGGCTACCATGGAGCAATTTTTGTTATGTCTCTTGCTTTGATGGTGCAGGTTGTCATAGGCTCTCTTGGCCATCTTTTGATGTTACTCGTCCATGTTAGTCTTGGTCTGTCTCTGTTACCCTGTATTTTCCCTTCCAATATTACTTTTAGTAGCCTGTTGTGTCTTTTAACATGCCACAAAATTTAATTTGTCTTGTTCTAATCGTGGTTAATAGTTGTCTTTTAATTTTTAGTTGTTTTAAAGCTTCATTATTTGTTCTCATTTCTTTCCATCCAATTCTACCTATTCTTCTATAAATCCACATTTCAAAAGCTTCATTCAATTTTCTGTTAAGTTGCCTTGTCTAATGTCCATGTTTATGTACCATACAGAAATATTGAGAATATATGACATTTTGCAATTCTTAGTTTTAGCCCTGGTGTTACTTGTTTTGATGATAGTATACTTTTCATGGCATTAAAATTACTTTTTGCCACTCTTATTCTTTTGTTTATTTCAGTTTTTCTATTCTTTCAACTTTGATATCCACTTGTGGCTTTTGAGTATTATCGTTGCTTATGATCATAGTTTTAGTCTTTTTGATATTCATATCTCTTCCAAATTTTGTGCTTGTCATGTTTATTTATTATAGTAATTTGTTGTTGTTGTTGTTCTTTCGCCAGCTTTCATCTCTGACGAAGTCCGTAGAGACTAGGAACTGAATTTTGCGTATTAATCCATTTTTCCCTGGCAGCCGTGTGCACAGGGGTCCCTCGCAGCCTACGACTAACAAAACACAGTGCAAATTCCCTAAAGAGATAAAACTGCGGCCGACGAAGCATTTCACATTAATGAGTAACATGGAAGTAACTTGCGTCAAGGAATTCCAACAACGGTCATGAACAGCACCAATGTGACGTAAAGCGTAAATCAAGTCTAGACGGTGGAAGGTCGCATTCACAACACTTGATTTGTCAAAAAGGGACTGTTGCCGGCGTACGACTTCGCCTTAGCGGCGCAGACGTAATATGTATATCATCATTTTGACTTTGCGATTGAGAGGACGTGGATTAGATCCGCCATCTTGGAGACGGAAGTCCATTATAGTAATTGTTGTAGATTTTTAGGATTTTCTGCTAGTATATGACCCTTTTCGTCTTGTCAGACGGCCTAGTGGAGGCTGTTGTGTATTTTTTTTTGAGGTTTTGTTTTTGCCGAACAGCTTCTCTCGTGGCTAATTCTACCAATGTTTGAAAACACACACGGCCACAGAATGAACAAGTCAGACCCACTGATCTACTGGGTTTTCAATCCTCTTTCATGAGTCTTTTCTCTGCTTTGCCTTAGCACAGTCTCAAATGATGTTATACCATTCCCTATACATGCTCTCCATGACGTGCGATCATTAGCCAGATTTTCCCAGTCATTTTCACAGATGGAGACGTCATTCAGTGATGATTTACAGATATCTGTATATCGAAGTTTAGGTCAGCCGATTGGTCTTTTTCCGTGTATTAGTTCACCATATAGTATTTGCTTGGGGATGTGTTTTTATTGCATTCATTTTTGCTAGTAATGCAATATCATCAGCATATCTTAGGTTATTGATTATCATTCCATTAATGTTTAGGCCTGACATCTCTGTGATGTTTTAAAGATTTGCTCAGTGTATAGATTAAACAAGCTTGGTGATAGGATGCATCCCTGTCTTATTCCTCTTTATACATAAATGGATGTAGAGCGCTCTTTTTTATATTTTATTATTGCTGATTGCTCCCAGTATAAATTACATATTAGTCGTATGTCCGTGTCATCTAGATGTATATCTTTCAGGCAGTCTATAAGTTGTTTATGGTATATTCTATCAAATGCTTTGGTGTAGTCTGTGAATCAGACATATATTGGTTTGTTTACTTCTGTGTATTTTTCGATTAATGTCCTCATGCTGAATTATGGCTTCTTTTGTCCCGCTGTCTTTTCTAAATTCAAATTGCTGCTCATCTAATTCAGTATTAATTTTATTCTGAATCCTTCCTCATATGACTTTTAGCAAGATTTTTGTTACCTGGTTCATTAGGCTTATTGTTCTAAAATCACTGCACCATTCTTTTTACACAATGCAATTAACGTTGATGTTTTTAGTTCATTTGGTATGTATCCTGTATGTCGTTGCATATGTTAGCGATCACTTCAGTGCCAAAATCTTCTTGTGCCTATATCATCTCTATATGTATATTGTCAGGTCCTGCTGCTTTTCCGTTTTTCATTGTTTCATAGTTTTTTTCCACTTCAGATTTTAAGATGTTATTGCTTGACGTACATTTTATAATTAGTTTTTTTTGTTTCTTTCATTATGAAATAATTCCTGCCATCTATCTATTATATCTTTGTTGTCTGTTAGCATTCTTCCTTCTTTATTTGCAATACATCGGCTTCCTGTAGCTTTTTTATTTTTATTAGTCATTCTCTTTATTTATGTGCGCATCCCTTTTAATTTTGTTTATTTTCCATAGTTTGGACTTCTAGACATCTGTGACTGAGCCAGTCTTCTTTTGCCTTTTTGCACATTTTGCGTATTTCATTATCAATTTCCTTGTAGTATAAAGACCAATTTCCGGTCTTTTGCTCTTCTGTTCGCCTCTGCTGCTGTTATGTTTCCTAGTGCTTCTAATATTCCATCGACCCATCTTTTTCGTGGTCGACCCTTGGGTCTGGTGTTCTCACAACGTTTGTTGAAGGCTCGTTGTGTTGTGTTTTGTTCTTTCTGCCTTGTCACGTGGCCAAACCATTTTATCTGTTGTTTCCTTATATATTCTATGGCGGGGGCTATTCCTAGCTTTTTTCTCAGTTCTTCATTTCTGATCTTATCTCTCAAACTGTTTTCCTGTCATTCGTCTAACACATTTCATCTTTGTAGAGCTTATTTTTCTTATTGTTCTTGCATCTAGGGTCCAGGTCTGGCATTGATAGCAAAACGTTGGGATGAAGATTGTATTGTATAGTACTCGTTTTGCCTCCAGAGTTATTCCCGTGTTTGACAATAGTGGTGATAACTGTTTTCACTATGTTAATCACTATGCCATCATTAATAATAAAACGCATAGTGATGGCATAGTGAAGTCGAGAGGGGGATAGTGCGACTGGGTAAAGCACTATCTCCATATCCTGTGCCCAGGCAGAGTAGGCAAAGTGACATGAGGAAGAAATTACCAATGTTTAAACTTGGCACATGGACAGTTAGGACCATGTGCCCTGGACTTACTAAAATGGATCCGAAACCTGGACAACATACTCAAACCAGGAGAAAAGACTAAATGTCTTCCACATGCGATGTCTCCGCAAAATAATGCACATCAAATGGCAAGACAAAATAACCAACTTAACTGCCCTGCAACGTGCTAAGACCCTAACAATCATGTCGATGCTCAGAAGTCGAAGGCTAAGATGGCTGGGGCATGTCCAACGGATGGAAGAAAAACGCATTCCTAGGCAAATACTATATGGTGAGCTAAAACACGGAAAAAGACAAATCGGCAGACCTAAACTACGATATAGAGATATCTGCAAATCATCTCTGAAAGACTTCTCCATCTGTGAAAACGACTGGCAACATCTGGCAAGTGATCGCACATCATGGAGAGCATGTATAAGGAACGGTATAACAACATTTTAGACTGTGCTAAGACAGGACTTAGAAGAGAAGAGACTCATGAAAAAGGATGGTAAACCCTGTGGACCAGCGAGCCTGACCTGCTCATTATGTGACCGCGTGTGTTTGTCAAACATTGGTAGAATTAGCCACGAGAGAAGCTGTTCGGCAAAAACAATACCTCAAAAAAATACGCAATAGCCTCCACTAGACCGTCTGACAAGACGAAAAGGGCCATATATGATAACTGTCCAATGATTTGACAAGCTTTGTTGCATTTTGATTCTATCTCTGCTGTTTGAGAATTAACGTTTGTCAATAGACGTCCTAGGTATTTGAATTCCTCTACTTGTTTTAGTTGTCTGCCTTCTATAGTTATGTTGATGTTCTGTTTATTTTTGGCGACATTCATGACGTCTGTTTTGTTGATGTTGATTTTCTTGTTGTATTTTGTGCCTGAGATGTTGAGTTGTACTCATTCATGTGCAGCATTCTAAAAAAGATAGTAATTGCAAAGTCATTTTATATAGATTAGCGAGAAAGCTGCTTTGACATGGCGTAATACGGCGGGAAGGAGTGGATCAGAAACTGATAATATGTGGTAAATATAGGTCGGGCTGGGAACTTCATTCCTTTGAACAGTCGTTATTGCAAACGTTTGGTGTGGTTCACCTACGGTCGATGATGTATAAGATGTATAGATATGATGTTTCTTATAGTTTATCGTCCACGCATCGGATATTCCAGCATTAAACGGTCACTATGCTGTTGACCTACGTGGGAGTCCGGAGTGGTAGATGTATAAATTAGTCGCCTAATCGTCTGAACATTAGATATTTTTAAAATTGTTAATGTCTCGGTTTCGCCAGTCAGCAGGATGCTCTTTCAGCTGACTCACAATAGCCTTCTTTATTTTCATTCGCATTCCCCCATTAATTCCTAGACTCTTTAATAGGTCGTAGAGGGATGAAGTCGTGAGTTCTCTGGCATTAGTTTCTACAAGGAACACTCTAACCTAAAAGATGGCATAGGTCATATCACCAAGACTAACATGGACGAGTAACATCAAAAGATGGACAAGTCAGCCTGTGACAATTTACACCATCAAAGCAAGAGAAAGAGCGGAATGGTGCTCCATGATAGCAAAACTTCGATGTGGAGACGCCACTCAATGAAGGGGTCATAGATGATGTGTAAAGTGCAATGTCCGGACATATTTTAAATCTGTTGATGCACTCTAGGTAATTCCCTTATCCTGAGAGGTCACTGCCATCTCCCAGTCATTCGCTATGTCCAGGATCGTTGAGTGATTCCTTTTTTTTTGCTTGAGGCATGCGGCTGTTCAGCTTTAAAAAAAAGGATGCTTGTTATAGCATATCAAACTTTAGTGTTGGCTTTTATCCGCGCCCCGTCCACGATGGCAGCCAGTTCATGCAGCACTTTGTTGTGTCGCTACGTGTACCGCCCTTGGCCTAGCACTGTCTTGCTTGAGGAAAGAACATATTCCATGTCTGTCTTCCTTTGCAGACAGGACATCGATTGTCATCTTGTTTCTCCACTTCACAAAGTTGCAAGCTGATGGTAGAAGGTCATACATAGATCTGATTATGTAACTAATATGGCCGCAGAAGTGCCATTTGCCAAGTGTCATTCCATGCAAGGTCTCATTCCATGTGGTTCACTGGCCTTGCTGAACCTGTTGTGCTACCTTTTGCACACGTTTATTCTCGTCGGCGTCTCTGATCTCCAGGACCACTATGCCCCTGCGTTGTTTGATGCTTTTGATAAATATTGGATATCTTCATGACAAAAATCCACGCCTGTTTGTTTGTGTGTAGCCCATCAATTCCTTCAGTTGGAGACTTCACGTTCTTCGCCTACTGCTGCACATATCTGCCATTTCCATTCAGTCTTCAATGTGGGCTCCACTGTCCGGACTGCTTCGTCTGATGAGCTTTGTAGCATAACTGCCAGTCTGACCTTTCTGGCTTTGTATTCTTCTAGGACTGACTTGAACGGGAGGACCAGCAAATAAATAAAATACGTCACTACTAAAATGGGAACCAAAGGGTAAAAGTAAAAGAGATCGATTTACAGACTTACAGAAACACTAAAGAGAACACTGAAGCGAAGGACAACAACAACAGGCATAAACTCTCTCACCGAGATTGAGCGACTCGCAAAGAACAGCGATCCGTGGCGAGATACAATGCGATTAATGTGCAAAGTCCGATATTTATAACAAAGAAAGTCGGACACAGAGAGTCTAGAATTTCTGCCCTAAGTGTCGTCTGTGTCTGAAATAACAATATATAGATATATAATATATTGACGTATTGTATATATTGTTTTAATTTATTATTTAAAGCGTTTAATTTAATTATTTTTACCTTAAATTATGCGTATCTGTTATTTAAGTTTATCGAAATCAGTATTGGCTATGCGCCTGGGAACGAATTCGCTTTCAATTATTTTTAACGCAAAAAAAATAATTCAGACCGTGGAACCAGTTGGTCTACAGGTAAAACATCAGCCTTCTTACAAGAAAGTCGAATCCAGTCACAAGCTGTGAAAAATTGTATCTTCGAGTCCGTCGTTGTGGCTTTACCATCCCCTGATCTCTAAATAATAAGATATGATGTCTAGCAATCTCGGATAACGGTGATAGACACAGGAGATCCCAAGTGCACTCGTGCACATTAAAGAACCCTTGGACAAAATGACCGCTGCCCAGGCAAGATTATTAAGCAAATATACACATGTCAAAAATTGATGTGTCGGGCCGAAAAGCTCAGATACCGTGGCTTTGATGTAAACAATAACACAACACACCCACACCTGCTTAGTGGGTGAAAGGTTATGGTTATGAAAGGCCCCGGTATCACTGCAAACAAATTAAAGTCCATAATTAATAAACCGCCCGTGCCAGTGGAATCATCAGATTTATTATCTAATCTCCCAAACAAAGAATGGTAGCTGCAGTTCCCATTATAGCAGTCTCAGCACACGCCAAAAGACAGAGGCTGAAACCGGACAGAAAGTGAACATAGTCCTACGTCATACGATATCATAATTCATCGTAAGCAATCGGAATATTGAAACACGAACAAAACGGATGAAACGCAGAGCTCACGGTGTGCACAGAGCACAAAATTCAATAGCTCCGCCAGCAAGCCAGACTTGGAATATGAGGAAACTGCAACAAGGAACACTTTTCAGACACAGCCTTTAATATTTCCAGCCGCCTATCCACCGGAAGTTCGCGTCCTCCTGAAATTGTTGATCGTAATATTTTGTTTAAAATGTATAGCGCTTGATGATGTTAGGACATCGTTTTTGTCTCCAAATACGAACATATGAAACACAGTTATTCGTCGGATTATCCTCATCGTATATCAGACAACAGTCCGTAAGCGCTAATATCTCCCATGCAATGTGAATTCGTGAAATGATAAACCAGTTCACAGGTCTACCCTCGATCTCACAGTAGCTCTCTTGAATCTAGACAACATCCCTTCTGACCAACATGAAACTTCGGGACACACACCAGGGCTGCAAAGTCATGAGCAAAACTCCTTCGTTTCGCCCTTTATTATAAGCGTGCGGCCGGTTTAGGAATATAGCCGGGTTAGGGCTATCATGATACCGTCACAACAATGTATG
This sequence comes from Megaustenia siamemsis, assembly GCA_032433765.1. Classification (NCBI taxonomy): domain Eukaryota; kingdom Metazoa; phylum Mollusca; class Gastropoda; order Stylommatophora; family Ariophantidae; genus Megaustenia; species Megaustenia siamemsis. The sequence goes on from JAVIAB010000092.1 coordinate 96,453,569, forward strand.
CGCCCACCAACGCCCGATTACTACAGTGAATGCAGCCAACAACGCACGAAACACCGTACGATAGTGCGAAATCCCTAAAGTTAAATCTTCGGTTGACTTGGCAGGGCAGTCCATATTAATGAGTTGTAACTTGCAAATAATTGGCGTCAAAAAATTCCAACGACGTCCATTGAACAGCACTCAATGGGTTGACGTAAACCACATATAAACTCCAAGACGGGGGAAAGGTCGCATTCACAACACTTGACTTGCCAAAGAGAAACATTGCCATGTGCACGACTCAGTATCACCGGCACAAATCCGTTAAGTGGAACATCAGGTTGACGCAAAAATCTGCATAGGAGAGCTGAAATTAATCAGTCCCCAAAAGCAAATCCTGTAGAGGTCGAGAGAACGTAAACTCTATTTCACCATCTTGAAACCGGAAGTCCCAGGTGAACGGTAAAAAAGAAGACCAGGGGTGCTGCAAAACTCATATATCTGCATGTTGGGTGAGAGTGAGAACAACTCTAACAGAAAAAGGCGGGATAAGAACATCAGTACTTATGATAGGAAAGAATCGTTAAGGGCTGATTAAAGGGCCGATTCAGTGTAACGATGACGACGAAATAAATCAATCGCGAGATGAATTGGCGGAGAAAGTCATTGTTCTGGACGAAGAGACGCTGGAGTTGAGAAATTCGATACAATTAGAGTTGAGAAGATGTATAGAGAAGGTATGAATAGACATCGATCGGTTTCTAAAAAAACAGAAGTGTGAAGGCTAGACGAATGAAGAGAGTCAACAATATCCAGTGGTAACTGTGGAGGTGAAGTGCGTAATATGATTAGAGGGGTGAAAAAATCCACAAAGTTTAAGATCTTGGCCAAATCCTTTTTCGAAAGATCCGAAACAACAAAACTACGATTGATGTCCCGGTAATCTATGAGATAAAGATGACCCTGGAACGAAGAAAAGATGAGGTGTTCTAGATACCCGAAACAAGTATAATTGGAACCCATGTCCACCCCAATAGGCTGATCGTCGCCTATGCTGGAATCGTTGAATTTAAAAGAGTTAAGGGTTAAAACTAGTTCCGACAGGCAAAGAAGGAATGAAATAGGGACCGAATTATGATTTCTCCAATCAAATAAGAGCTGAAGTGCTCTTCAGCCGTCCTTGTTAGGTATCGATGTAAAAAGGGAAGCAGACATCAATAACAAATAGGTGGTATGTCTTACCAAGGAAAGGAGAATGTTAAAGTCATGATTAGTGCCCTTAAGGGCAGGCTCTAAGTTGAGAATGAAACTTTTTGATACCCTTAACCATGGGCTGTAAGATGATGTCAAGGTAGTCTAAGATATATTTATTTGAGGAGAAGCACGCTTAAACTATTGGTTATTTTGGTTATTTTGTTATTGAAGGCCCCGGTATCACTGTAAACGAATTAAAATCCATAATTGCTCAACCGCCCGTGCCAGCGTAATCATCCGAATTAATATCTCATCTCCCAAACAAAGAAAGGTAACTGTTGTCTCCATCGTAGTAGTCTCAGCACACGCCAAAGAGATATACGGCGAAACCGCGCAGAAAGTGAACACAGCCAACTGTTCCCTGCCATACGGTATCATCATTCGTCGTAAACAATTGGAATATCGAAACATGATCAAAACGGATGAGACACACAGCTCACGGTGTGTACAGAGCACTTAACTCAGTCGCTCCTGCAACAAGCCGAACTTGGAAAATGAGGAAATTGCAACAAGGCACACTTTTCATGCATAGCCTTCAATTGTTTCTACCGCCTATCCACCATATACCGGAAGTTCACATCCTCTTGAAAATGATGATCGTCGTATTTTTTTTAAAATGTATAACGCTCGATGATGTCAGGCCATATTTGTTGACTCCAATTCCGAACATATAGACACACAGTTAGTAGTCAGATTATTCCCGTCGCACATCAAACAACAAACCGGAAGATTAGCGTACGGCCGGTCTAGGGAAATACGATGAGCCATTACGATGACGCAGCACACACAACAATGTCGTACACACAACAATTTCGCTCCCTTTAGAATCCTGATTACTCTAGTGAAATCAGCCTACGACGGACAGAACACGGAACAAATTCCCTAAAGAGATAAAACTGCGGCTGACGAAGTAGTTTACATCAATGAGTAACATGGAAATAACTTGCGTCAAGCAATTCCAACAACGGTCATGAACAGCATGTGACGTAAAGCGCAGATCAAGTCAAGACGGTGAAAGGTCTCATTCACAACACTTGATTTGTCAAAAAAGGGACTGTTGCCGGCGTACGACTTCGCTTTAGAGGAGCAGATGTAGTAGATCATCATTTTTACTTTAACGCAGAAAAGTGCAATGGAGAACCGAAATTAATCAGACCCCGAGTGCACTTTCTGCAGCGATCGAGAGAACGTGACCTAGATCCACCATCTTTACTTTAGGCTATCGGTCTTTCAATGAAATCAGATTTGTGGATGTTAGGCAACATATGGAAGGACAGTTGCCTAAGGCAAACATTGAAATTGTGGGTGCGATCCTAGCAAAGCTTGTTGATCTTCCTGATTAATGTTTTGGTTTATGTAAGATATGCGCAAGATCTTTGTGCTTTATTTAATTTCGAAATTTCTTTTAAGGTCAACAACGGTTTGCAGAAATACAGATAAAATTACTTTGCGTAGTAATTTGTTATTTGTTCTTATGACATATCTTTTGTTTTTCAGTATATTCATGGTTTACAAGGATTTCATTTCCTGTGCAATTTCAGATAATACTTCTGGTTTAGAGCCTTTGTCAGTGACAATCGAGCCCACATACTGGAATAAATTGACTGTTTCCGTCCCTCGCCATTTACTCTGATTAGTTTTTCAAAGCAGTGCCGAGAGATATTTGGTCCTTTTCGTCATGTCAGACGGTTTATTCATATCTTAATGTGTTTCTGTGCTAGACATGGTTCATTTCTTGGTGTGTTTCCGTGAAGCCATGGCTTATATATTAATGTGTTTCTGTGCTAGCCATGGCTCATATCTTGGTGTGTTTCTGTGCTAACCATGGCTGATATCTTAACTTGTGTGTGTGTGTGTGTGTGCTAGCCATGGCTCATATCTTGATATGTGTCATGTTAGTCGTATCTCATATCTTGGTGTGCCCGTGTTAATCATGTCTCATATCTTTATGTATGTCTGTGTTTAGTGATATCTCATATCTTAGTGTGTATCTGTGTTAGTCATGTGTCATATCTTTGTGTGTGCATGTCTGGGTTAGTGATATCTCATATCTGTGTGTGCATGTTTATGTTAGTCACATCTCATATCTTTGTGTGCATGTCTATGTTAGGCATGTTTCATATCTTTGTGTGTGCATGTCTATGTCAGTCATATCTCATATCTTTGAGTGCATGTCTATGTTAGTCATATGTCATATCTTTGTGTGTGCATATCTATGTTAGTCATATCTTTGTGTGCATGTCTATGTTAGTCATGTGTCATATCTTTGCGTGTATGTCTGTGTTTAGTCATATCTCATATCTTGATGTGTGTCAGTGTTAGTCATGCCTCGTATCGCTGTGTGCAAGTCTGTATTAGTCACATCTCATATCTTTGTGTGTGCATGTCTGTGTTAGTCACCTCTAGTGACTCGGGCAGATGGTGCTCGTAAACCTGGGAGGGCCGACGATCTAAGGGCAGAATCCTCCTACAGAAAAGACAATCTGCTGCCTTGCAGGAAGATTGGGGACAATAAAAGGGTAAGGAAAGCAAACCTGAATAAAATGCTGGCTGAAATCGGATGCACTGGGCCACTGGCGCAGAACACAGTGCAACGTTTTAACGGGTGTTCAATCAGAGTGGATCTGGTAGACTATAATTGTGATGTTTGTCTGTGGGAGCGATCAACACACTTAACCTGACAGCTGACTTCATGTGAGAGTCTGGAATCCTACTCTGATTGAGTCCTGATCGCAGAGAGAGAAAGAGGCGGTTTATTGGAGGCTATTTTGTATTTTTTTGGGAGGTTTAATTATTGTCGAACAGTTGTGTCGAATTATTGGCTCATTCTACCAATGTTTGTCAACATTCGGCCACCGAATAAATAAGTCAGGCACACTGATGAACAAGATGTTTCATCTTCTTTTTTAATGAATCTGTTTTCTCTTCTATGCTTTGCCATAGCACAGCCTCAAATGATGTTATACCATCATTTATACACGTTCTCCATGATATGGGATCTCTTGCCAGTTGTTCCCAGTCATTTTCACAGATGGAGAAGTCATTCAGAGATGATTTACAAATATATCTATAACATAGTTTAAGTCTGCCGATTTGTCTTTTTCCGTGTATTAGTTCACCATATAGTATTTAAATGAAATAAACAAAAGAATAGGAATCGCAAAAAAGTAATTTTTATGCCATGAAAAATATACTAACATAAAAAAAAATAACACCAGGGTTAAAACTAAGAATAACAAAATGTTATATCTTCTCAACATTCCTATATAGTGCAAAAACATGGACATTAGACAAGAAAACAGAACAGAGAGTTGAAGCCTTTGAAATGTGGATATATAGAAGAATAAGTAGAAGAATATGGGAAGAAAAGAAGACAAACGATGAAGTCTTAAAACAACTAAAAATGAAAAGAGAACTACTAAATACAATTCAAACAAGACAAATGCAATTTTTGGGCCATGTTAAAAGGCACACAGTACACTAAAAGTAATCTTGGAAGGGAAAATACAAGGTAAAAGAGGCAGAAACAAACCAAGACTAACATGGACGAGTTGATCAAAAGATGGCCAAGTCAGCCTATGGCAACCTGCACCATCAAAGCAAGAGATAGAGCAGAATGGTGCTCCACAGTAGCCAACCTTCGTTGCCGATTTGACATTCGATGAAGAGGATATTGCATATTGAGTTATTTGCGGGTCATCATCATTGCACTCCGAACATGTCCATAGGTGCTCAGATCCCCTCCTCAGCAATTCCCTCAGTGTCCAGCGACTGACGACTCCAGTTCTATGTTGGTTGATAAGTCTTCTCACACGGCCACTAAGTTTCTCATTTCTGGATGTGCCCATCTTAACTCCCATTTCCATCATCCGAAGAAGTGACGTGGATCTGTGTTTGTCGAAGTCCTGTGCTCTTCCCACATCTCGGAGGGCATTGATGATGTCCGCCCGATCCATTGGTTGCCCGTCCTCAACGACAGCGCAGCTAGCCAACCTGTCCGCTCTGTCATTTCCCCGTACTCCCGCATATCCAGGGACATAGACAAAGGTGAGTAGTATTTCAGGAAGGAACTGGGTCGCATTTAGCCGTAAATTAACAAAGATAGAGATAGAGATAATAAAGATAGTAAATTTTTGGTATGGGGATGTCTAAAATAAAGTTTGGGGTATGCCTAGAGTGAAAATTTACTTTTTTTTTACCGATTTCATGGGCGTAACCCCCAAAAAATGATAAAGGTGTAAAATCCTAAAAGTGGTTTTAATGTAAATTTTTGCAATGTCTAAAATTTGTCTAAAATAAAGTTTGAGGAATGCCTAGAGTGAAAATTTACGATTTTTACCGATTTTATGGGCGTATCCCTAAAAAAATAGTCAAGGGGTAACAATCATAAAAGTGATTAATAGGTACATTTTTGCTATGGTGATGTCTAAAAAAAAGTTTTTTGGACTTTGAATATAACTATCTTCTCGTTGTGTCTAACTAGTATGAGTATGGGAGTAGCTTTTTTTATGGTTTAGAGGTCGACTTTTTTAATATGAGTCTATATTTTTTTGTTCTGTGGGTAAAATTTTACTGATTTGGCCAAACTTTTTGGACCTAGAATATAACTTCCTACTCGTTGTGTCTAACTATTACGATTATGTGAGTAGCTTTTTGGGATTTTTAGGTCGACTTTTTGAATATGAGCCTACATTTTTGTGTTCTGTGTGTAAAATATTTGCGATTTGGCCAAACTTTTTGGGCTTTAGAAATAACGATCGGTACGATGTGTCTAACAATTATGACTATGTGAGTAGCTTTTTGAAATTTTTAGGTCGACTTTTTTATATATTAGCCTACATTTTTGTGTTCTGGGAGTAAAATGTTTGCGATTTGGTCTAACTTTTTTACTTTGGATATAACTATCTGTTTGATGTGTCTAACTTGTATGAGTATGGGAGTAGATTTGTAGAGTTTTAAGGTCGACTTTTTGAATATGAGCCTAAATTTGTGTGTTCTGGTGGTAAAATCTTTGTGATTTGGTCTAACATTTTGGACCTTGAATATAACTTCCTGCTCGTTGTGTCTAACTAGTATGACTATGTGAATAGATTTTTATGGTTTTGAGGTCGATTTTTTGAGTATGAGCCTAAATTTTTGTGTTCTGGGGGTAAAATATTTGCGATTTGGCCAAACTTTTTGGGCTTTAGAAATCACGATCGGTTCGATGTGTCTAACAATTATGACTATATGAGTAGCTTTTTGAAATTTTTAGGTCGACTTTTTTAATATGAGCCTACATTTTTGTGTCCTGGGAGTAACATTTTTGCGATTTGATCTAACTTTTTTGACTTTGGATATAACTATCTGTTCGATGTGTCTAACTTGTATGAGTATGGGAGTAGATTTGTAGAGTTTTAAGGTCGACTTTTTGAATATGAGCCTAAATTTGTGTGTTCTGGTGGTAAAATCTTAGTGATTTGGTCTAACATTTTGGACCTTGAATATAACTTCCTGCTCGTTGTATCCAACTATTTATGACTGTCATGGAACTCCTGGTATTGCATCAGGGGTCAAAGCGCGTTCAAGTAACCCGCCACTTGTATTATTTCCTCCCACCATTGACCCGCTAGGTGGATTGTATCAGGGGCCGAATCGATTTAAAGTAACCCACGCGTCAGACTCGACAGCACTCCAAGTTGAAAATGAGGTCAGTTATCACGATAACAGTAATCTTTTTTTCTCTGATTAGTTAATCCAGAGGTCAGTCATTTCGTTGGTGGGTGTCCGATAGAAATCCTCTTCTCTGGTTGTTTAATCCAAAAGTCAGTCATTTCGTTGATGGGTGTCCGATAGAAATCCTCTTCTCTGATTGGTTAACCTAGATGTTAGTCGAGGGTGGAATAGTGCCGTCCAACTTTTATTTACCAGATTATATTTAAATTAGTCGGATGTGAGACTTCGTGTTATAAGCGCGATTGATTCACGGAAGTTTATTTTCATAGTACTGTTCAGTCTAGCGGTCTGTGTTGTAGTGGAATATTTTACGGTGTAAGTTGAATTTTTATCTGTTTTTCTCTTATCTCATAACGATGTGGTAGGTTATCATTAAAGGAATTTCAGTTGTATTAATGGTGATGTGTATAAAGTACGAATGATAGGAAAGAAGTCTAGTAGGGGTTAGAAGAAAGAGAGAGAGAGAGAGAGAGCGAGAGAGAGAGAGAGGGAGATACAGAGACGTCTAGGAGAAGGAAGGCGAGGTGCTAGGCATAAAGGTTGAGAATAATCAAGTGTTACAATAGGAGGGACGCTAAAAATATACTTCGGAACGATGTGGGAGAGATAAAGGGAGAGGAGGGAGGATGGTCTGATAGGTTAGACGGCTAAGAGAGGATAGGCGAGAAAAATGGAGAGGGAGAGAGAGAACACGATGGAGAGGGAGAGAGAAATAGCGAGAGAGACAGAGATGGCGAGGGAGAGAGACCGAGAGAGAATGTGCGAGAGAGACAGCAATGGAGAGGGAGAGATAGAGAGATACCGAGAGCGAGAGATAGCGAGAGAGAGATAGCGAGAGGGAAAGAGACAGCGCTGGAGAGGGAGCGAGAGAGAGAGAGCGATGGAGAGGAAGAGAGATAGCGAGAGACAGAGATGGAAAGGGAGAGAGAGAAAGAGAGAGATAGCGAGAGATAGAGACAGCGAAGGAGAGAGAGATAGCGAGAGCGAAAAAGACAGAGATGAGAGAGAGAGAGAGAGAGAGAGAGCGATGGAGAGGGAGATAGATAGCGAGAGAGACAAAGACGGAGAGGGAGCGAGAGAGAGAGAAAGCGATTGAGAGGGGGAAAGATAGCGAGAGATAGAGACAGCGAAGGAGAGAGAGAGAGATAGCGTGAGCGAAAGAGACAGAGATGGAGAGAGAGAGAGTGATGGAGAGGGAGAGAGATAGCGAGAGAGACAAAGACGGAGAGGGAGCGAGAGAGAGCGCGTTTGAGAGCGAGCAAGATAGCGAGATAGAGAGAGCGAAGGAGAGAGAGAGAGAGAGAGAGAGAGAGCGAGAGCGAAAGAGACAGAGATGGAGAGGGAGTAAGAGAGCGATGGAGGAGAGAGAGATAGCGAGAGAGACAAAGACGGAGAGGGAGAGAGAATGATCGAGAGCGAAAGAGACAGCGATGGAGAGGGAGAGAGAGATAGCGAGAGAGAGATAGCGAACCACTAACACCGAGGCAAATCATGGGTGGGCCGGGCAGAAGATGTCATCAAACAGGTCTGTGGGCTTACCAATATCAGCGTTGGTGAGGAGTGGATACCGGTGCCTACTTCATTCAAGGGAACTTTCTCATGTATTGTCACACTCGACAGGAAAAGTAGGGAACAGAACCCGGTCGTGGTTAATGCTGAGGTCAACGGTCTCATCTGCGATAATACCGATGAGAAAGATGCAGTCATCTATACAGACGGATCTGTAAGACGACACGAAAGAAGTGCATGGGCATTTACAGCACGCTCAGCAGGCAGAATAGCCAAGGAAGACAGTGGTGCATACGCCATGACCACGAGTAGCATGACAATGGAGGTGATGACCAGTGACCAAGGCATTCAAATGGTTAGAGTCACAAGACTACATCCACGCATGTATACTGAGTGATTCGATGAGCATGATAAAAAAAGTGGAGGCGGGCTATGTACGCATGCAATGGGTAGAGTCGTTGCAGAAATCCAAAATACGTAAGGTCACCTTTGTCTATGTCCCTGGACATGCGGGAGTACGGGGAAATGAGAGAGCGGACAGGTTGGCTAGCTGCGCTGTCGTTGAGGACGGGCAACCGATGGATCGGGCGGACATCATCAATGCCCTTCGAGATGTTGGAAGAGCACAGGACTTCGACAAACACAGATCAACGTCACTTCTTCGGATGATGGAAATGGGAGTTAAGATGGGCACATCCAGAAATGAGAAACTTGGTGGCCGTGTAAGAAGACTTATCAACCAACATAGAACTGGAGTCGTCAGTCGATGGACACTGAGGGAATTGCTGAGGAGGGGATCTGAGCACCTATGGACATGTTCGGAGTGCAATGATGATGACCCGCAAATAACTCAATAACTCAATAACCGAGGAACATATTTAACTCTTTACACTACCAGCTTAGACTAACCAGGAATCTCTAACAGTTTTACCCCGTATGATTCCTTTATGACATTAGGCTAAGCGGACACACAACTACATAGCTATAAATAAATGTTATCCTTGTACTTTATATTTACTACGTGTACTAAATATTTTTGTAATGTTATATAATATCAGCTGTATGTTATACACCTATTGAGATAATAAAAGAATAAAATATATCTTTGTCTTCTGTTTTATATTGATCGTTTTTCATTGATGTTGTATAATCTACTAACCTATCACTATCGATCAAGTACATCAAGAACTCCAAAGTCAGCACACCCCTGACATAAACACGTCACTTCCGGGGTCACCAGGACTAGAGGTCAACACGACGACCGCCGGAGCGCCGAGGGGTCACACCGCCCGCCGCACGACGGGTCACGCCGCCCGCCGCCGCACGACCGATTAACTCCCCTTGTCTCTCGTGTATATTAGGCGTAAAATACGCCTACTATATATCTTTGTTAATTTACGGCTAAATGCGACCCAGATCCTTCCTGCTATACTACTAAGGTGACCTTACGTATTTTGGATTTCTGCAACGACTCTACCCATTGCATGCGTACAGAGCCCGCCTCCACTTTTTTAATCATGCTCATCGAATCACTCAGTTTACATGCGTGGGTGTAGTCTTGTGACTCTAACCATTTGAATGCCTTGGTCACTGGTCATCACCTCCATTGTCATGCTACTCGTGGTCATGACGTATGCACCACTGTCTTCTTTGACTATTCTGCCTGCCGAGCGTGCTGTAAATGCCCATGAACTTCTTTGGTGTCGTCTTACCGATTCGTCTGTATAGATGACTGCATCTTTCTCATCGGTGTTATCGCAGATGAGACCGTTGACCTCGGCCTTAACCACGACCGGGTTCTGTTCCCTACTTTTCCTGTTGATTGTGACAATACACGAGAAAGTCCCCTTGAATGACGTAGGCACTGGTATCCCCTCCTCACCAACGCAGATATTGGTAAGCCCACAGACCTGTTTGATGACATCTTCTGCTCGGCCCACCCATGATTTGCCTCTTTTTAGCCTGGCACCTTTCCCTGTGTTGAGCACGTGGTGCAATGGATGCTCTGTATCTGTACTAATCTTCAGGTATGCTCGTGCTCTCCAGATCTTGATTCTGTCATCCATGGTTGGAAAGTCAAGACGATACCTTATTGCTACACAGGGAGTGTCCCTCGTACATCCCAGGATAATGCGCATGGCTTCATTTTGTATTTTCTCCAGCCTATCAATTTGAGTCCTACTTACAGTAAGAATTGCCAGGGCATACTCGATTGGTTATTGGTTATGGACCAATAACCAATAACCAATAACCAATCGAGTAGGCCCTTTTGTTGCGAGGACTAATCTCTGGAACAGAAGAGTAAGTAGCCTCTGCTCGATGTTGGCAGCTGCCATGACCTTCAAGGCGGCTAATCCTTTGCGGGATTTTGTTATCACATAGTCGACGTGGTCCCGAAAACACAGGCTGCGATCAAACTTAACTCCGAGGTATGTCATCAACTTGTCTCTGGTCGCCTCATCAGCTCCCATTCGTACTACCGGTGTGGTGGTATTAACGATATGATTGTTAAGGGAGAACCATGAAACTTATGCTTTATTAGGATTAACCAAGGCACCTGAAACCCCACACCAGGAAAAAATGCGATCGAGTTCGTCTTGCATTGTGGAGGCGATTCTCCGTCTGTCTATTCCCTGTCGATATACCAGAATATAATCAGCAAAAGTCATAGTTCTTCCCCTCCCAACCAGCTGTTGATCCGTGATCATTATTGTGTACACGTTAAATAGAACTGGTGACAATGGTGAGCCTTGTGGCAGCCCTGGACAAATGGATATTAGCTCAGAAGACCAACTTCCACATCTGAGTATCACCTTCCTCTGAAACAGTGCCGCGGCGATCCATCTAATGAGGAAGGGGTGCACCGCCAGTTTGAGGGGCATATGCATGAGATATTCAAATTGTACCCTGTTGTATGTATCCTCCAGATCTATAGCAGCAGCACATGTCTCCTCTCGTCTGTGAAAGCCTTCGAAGACGTCATAGGCAAAGACCTCCGCATTGAGCCATGTCTCTTAGTTATATCTATAACCTCCGAGTGTGGATGGGAATACGCGTTTCTGTTCAAGGTGACAGGTGAGGACACGGGCAACTATTTTCTCCAGCAGCTTGCCCGCAGTGTTCTGCATTGTGATGATTCTGTAGGCACTGATCTGAGAATGGTCCTTGTTTGGCTTCGGTAGCGGTAGTAAGTAGCTGTGTAGCCACTCCTCCTTAATCTGGCCACTCCGAATACTGGCATTAAACTCATTGGCCAGTTGTGTCAAGTCGTCGTCAACTAAATCGCCTATGTCATTGTACCGAACACCATCTGAACCAGGAGCAGTGTTGTGTGACCTTTTAAGTGTCGTGCGAATGGTATCGGTTGTCATTGTGAGATCTTCTTCCAGCCCTACATCCTTACACAATTTTGACAGCGATCCCCGTATCCTCATTCTTACAGCCTCATTTCTTTGGTCCGTATGCTCAATGTAGTGGGCAAGTAGGACCTTCCCTTTGCTCTCATCAGATTTGTGCCATATCAGGCCTGTACACTGAAAGTCTGGTATGCCTATGTGTCGTGTTGTGCCATTCATGCTCTGATGAAGGCGCCAGAATGTGGCGAGCGATTTTTCTGAGCACACTTTTTTTACAGAAGTCATCCCATTTGACATCCTTAGCCTGCTTAGCGCATAGTTTAAAGTGCATCATTTTTTGGTCCACCTATATTTTGAGACGCTTCAAGAGCTCAGGTTGTGTTCTTCCATTCCTTCTGGCTTTCTGCCATGTCTTGGCCGTTTGTCTCTTGCTCCGCCAAGCTTCCTCGACAACTACGTTCCACCTGGGTGGCTGCGTCCATCTCTCCTACCTCCTACAAGGGGCGCTCTGTTTCCTATGTCTGATTTTGCTAATGACGTCCTGGTCTGTTTTCTCGTAGTTGAATGTATGGAGCTTTCTTTTCTGGCTTCTATTTCTGCTTTTCTCAATTAGGAGAGCACATGGATAGTGATCACTTCCGTGGAACCCCAGTGCACTCCACCTGCAAACCGGTGCGAAGGTGGAAGACACCAGTGCCAGGTCTATGACACTATCAGAGTCCCCTGTTCGAGTGGCCATTCTTGTTGCCCTTCCATCATTCAAGCACACTAAATCGGCCGACACGAGTGCGTTCTCTAGGTCTTCTCCCTGTTTGTTGGTTATGACGTTGCCCCACTGGTTTCCTCTACCATTAAAGTCTCCGCAGAAAATGACGTTCTCTTCATCGAACTCGAAGAGATTCCGCCATGTTGGCTAGGATGACTAACAGTGCTGCAGCGATCCATCTAATGAGGAAGGGGTGCACCGCCAGTTTGAGGAGCATGCGCATGAGGTATTCAAATGGTACTCAGTTGTATACATTCTAGTTCTTTTAGTGCGTGTAAATGTGAATGCCTGTAATGGTAAGGCAGACACACAACAATGGCAGAATCTCTTCGCGTTCGAGGAGAGACCGTAATTTTCTGCGAAGACTTAATGCTAGAGGCAACCGTTGGGGTAACGTCATAACCAACAAGCAGAGAGAAGACCTAGAGAACGCACTGGTGTCGGCTGATTTAGTGGGCTTGAATAATGAAAGGGCAAACAAAATGGCCACTAGAACTGGAGACTATGATAGTGTCATAGATTGTTGTCTTCCACCTTCGCACCGGTTTGCTGGTGGAGTGTACAGGGATATCACGGAAGTGATTACTATCCACGTGTTATCCTAATTTAGAAAGGCAGAAAAAGAAGCCAGAAAAGCAAGCTCAACACATTCCACTATAAAAACACAGACCAGGACGTCATTAGCAAAATCAGACATAGAAAAGAGGGCGTCCTCGCAGGAGGCAGGAGAGATGGACGCAGCCACCCTAGTGGAACGTAGAAGTCGAGGAAGCTTGGCGGAACAAGAGACAAACGGCCTAGACATGGCAGAAAGCCAGAAAGAATGGAAGAACACAACCTGAGCTCTTGAGAACACTATTTAACATTTTTTTTACATAATTATAAATATAATTTCACCCTACCCTTAAATGTATAATTTTTGCCAGAATGTACATAAGATCCAAGAGAATGGTCAAACAGATGAAGATAAAACTTCAAATTGTAAATTTTCATAAATGACATCGTAATGGACATTCCACCCAGAATACACTCAGCAATATACGCAGATGATCTGGCGTTATGGGCTCGCGAGGAAAATATGTCCATTGCTGGACCCAGGATGCAAGATGCCCTAGGTGAATTTGAAAAATGTACGAACACCTGGTTCTTACCAATCAACGAAAAAAAAACTACATATACAATTTTCAGCCTTTCAAGAAACACACTCTCTGCAAACTTGAAGATAAAAAACCATATACTCCCTATTGATCAAAACCCAACATATCGTGGCGTCACCATGAACCGCAGAATGACTTGGAAAAATCAGATAGACAGAGCAAGGAAAAAAGCCAGAAAACGAACACATATTATGAAGAAATTGGCAGGAACGGACTGGGTGGGGCAGACAGTATTTTTGAAAAGACTATACGTAGGAAGAGTCAGACCAGTTCTAGAGTATGGAGTCACAGCCTGGGCTATGGCTTCCAAATCACACCTTAGCAAAATTAACAGAACACAGAACCAAGCTGCCCGTATCATCACTGGTGCTATGAAATCTACACCTATCAAGACTCTAGAAACAGGAACAGGTTTACAACCCTTAGATGACAGACGGGTCACTAAAGTATTGCAACAAGCGGAGAAATATAGAAGGTTCCTTAGCCACCCCATGCACCAAAGAATTACTGGTTCCGGAATTGTACGACTAAAGAGGAGCAACTTCGCTGCAACTGCCAATGAACTAACTACTGGAGACCCAGTACTTTACCAAACAATATCGAAACCCTTGGGCCCCTCTGATATGTCTCCTCATGGAAAACATAAAATACCAGAACTTAAGGAAAATATAACAGGAATCATGAAAAAAGGCACCCAATCAGACACAGAAAGAAAACACATAGCAGAAAAACACATACACGATACCTACCCACAAGGCTCTTGGTCCCACATATACACAGATGGCTCTGCTACAAATGCCATCAGAAATGGAGGGGGAGGTGTGTTCTTGACGCTGAATAATCAGGACGAGATCACCAAGTCAATAGCTACTGGAAAATTCTCAAACAATTTTAAAGCAGAAAATGAGGCCATCAGAGATGCTGCAACACTGGCTACTCAACACAACAATAGTAGTAGCCTCCGTCAGTCATAGTTGACTATGGATTTTTCAGCGCTCCTAGAAATGTTATTTTTTCCTTTCTTTTCTTTCGCCGTATATTCTCTTTCTCTATGAATCTGTCTGCTTCTTCTTTGAGGTGAACCTTTCGCACTCTGTTTCTAGAGACTGAGGTCTGCAGCTATATCTTCCCATGATGCAGGGTTTATGTTCAGATTCTTCATGTCACGTTTACACACATCTACAAATCGAAGTTTTGGGTTAGTTCTTTTACCATTTGCCAGTTGTCCGTAGAGTATATCTTTTGGTACGCGGCCATCTTTCATACGGTGTACATGGCCAAGCCAGCGTAACCTACGTTGTTTGAGCAGCGTGTAGATATTCGGTAGGCCTGTGCGAGTCAGGACCTCCACGTTTGTCACTTTATCCTTCCAGGTGATACCAAGAATACGGCGTAGACATCGCATATGGAATGCATTTAGCCTTCTCTCCTGCTTTACATAGGATGTCCAAGATTCGCTGCCATACAAGAGGATACTAATTATGCAGGCATTGTAAACTGCGACTTTTGTTTTAATTGTCAGTTTGCTGTTTTGCCAGACACGCTTAGAAAGACGGGCAAAGGTGGTAGCAGCTTTACCAATACGACTGTCAATTTCTGTATCTAAAGATAGTCTGTCGCTGATGATGGACCCCAGGTAGTTATACTGCCGCACGATATCAAGTTTATAGTTGTCGATAGAGATTTCAGGTGTTGCTTCGGTGTCCTGACCGAGTATGTTAGTTTTCTGAAAACTTATTGTTAGACCGAAGTCTTGGCAGGCATGCGCAAAGCAATGTACCATGCTCTGGAGTTCTTCCTGGCTTTGCGTGACAAGTGCAGCGTCGTCAGCAAATAACAGATCTCTAATATAGATATGTCTGACCTTAGACCTTGCCTTTAGTCTTGAGATGTTGAACAGTCGGCCATCGGATCTAGTATGCAGATAGACACCTTCATTTGCATGTGAGAATGTATGTTTTAACAGAACAGCGAAGAAGATTCCAAATAGAGTTGGAGCAAGAACGCATCGTTGCTTGACGCCGCTGCGTATGCCGAAGGGTTGTGATGTGCTGCCATCATATTGGATGGTGCCCTTCATGTCCTCGTGAAACGATTTGACTAACGTCAGTAGAGTATGTGGGCAGCCTATTTTGGAAAGTATTTCGAAAAGACCTTCTCTGCTGACAAGATCAAATGCCTTTGTAAGGTCGATAAAGGCTATGAAGAGAGGCTTTTTCTGCTCTCTAGATTTTTCTTGAAGTAGACGTAAAGAGAAAATCATGTCTGCAGTTGATCTTCCGGATCTGAAGCCGCATTGCGATTCAGGATATACGCGTTCTGTGAGTTTTTGTAGCCTTCCTAAGATGACTCTGGCAAAGGTCTTGCCGACTATGCTGAGTAAGGAGATGCCTCTGTAGTTGTTGCAGTCGCTTCTATCTCCTTTATTTGTGTAGAGAGTTACAATCACGGAGTCTCTCATATCTTGAGTAATGGCTTTCTCTTTCCAGCATAGATGTAGCACTTCAAGCAGGGGATGTAACAATGCACTTTTGCAGGATTTAATCAGATCGGGAGAGATCCCATCTTGTCCTGGAGCCTTGCCGATGGCCAAGCTAGCTATGGTTTGCTAAGTTCCTCTACGGTTGGTTCAATGTCTAACTCTTCCATAGGTGGGAGACATTGTATGGCGTCGAGGGCGTTTGATGTAACAGTGTTTTCTATTGAATAAAGTGAAGAATAATGTTCCACCCATCTTTCCATCTGTTTACCTCTATCTGTTATTTTCTCCGCAGTGGATGACTTTAGTGGGGCAATAGTGCATTGTGTTAGCCCAAGGGCTTTCTTTATGCCATCATACATTACTTTTAGGTTTCCAGTATGAGATGCAGTCTGGATGCTGTCGCTAAGCTGGAGCCAGTACTCATTAGCACAGCGTCGAGCTGTTTGCTGGACTTTGTTTCTGGTCATTTTAATAGCCTACAGAGTATTTGCATTAGGTGCGTGCTTGTGATCTAAGAAGGCCGCGCGTTTAGCTTCGATTACGGGTGTCATAACATGGGAGTTGGCTTCAAACCAATCGTGAGACTTAAGTGTAAGTTTTCCAAAGATGCTAACCGCGTTGTTGTAGATGACGTTGCGGAGATGCTCCCATTTTTCCACAGCGCTGTTGTAGTGTTCATGAGCGCTTTGCGACTCCTTGAGGGTCTTGTTGAACTGCTCGACCAATCCAGAATATGTTAGCTTGCTAGTGTCTATGCGAGGTTTCTTCTTTGGCTGCCTGGCATAGTGGAACCTCCTGAGCAGTAGCTTGAGTTTGCAGCAGATTAGAGAATGATCCGAGTCACAGTCTGCCCTGTGGTATGACCGTGTGTGAATTACAGATTTGAGGAAAGGGCGTCTGACAAGTATCAAGTCCAGCTGGTGCCAGTGTTTCGATCGTGGGTGTCTCCAAGATACTTTATGCTGAGGCTTGGTTTTGAAAAAAGTATTTGTGACGCACAGGTTATGATAGGCGCAAAACTCTAGAAGTCGTTGGCCGTTTTCATTTAATTTACCAACTCCAAAGCGACCGATGCAGGTTGGCCACGAACTGTGATCTGCGCCAATTCTAGCATTGAAATCCCCCAGTAGAATAATGTGATCTTGTCCTGGTATACTTTCCATGACTTCTGTCAGATTTTCATAGAAATTGTCCTTGGTTTCAGATGACGAGCACAAGGTCGGAGCATACACACTTATAAGAGTAACTGGTCCTGATGTTGTGTTAAGGCGAAATGTTAGTATCCGCTCTGATGCATTCTGACCGAGTGTAACCAGACCTTTTAGAGATTTTTCCACAGCAAATCCCACACGGTGTTCTCTGATATCGTCGCTGCTCTTTCCTTGCCAATAGAACACGTAGTCCGCTTCGTTCAGCATGCCTGAGCCTGGCAAACGCGTCTCTTGAAGTGCGGCTATATCCACCTGAAGCCTTTTCAGTTCATTATTGATTATGGCTGTCTTTCAGGCGTCGTTTATATCACGAAAATTGTCAGATAGTCCAGTTTACATTGTGCGGACGTTCCAGCAACCCAAACGTAGGTTGAGTTTCTTAATTGTTGGTTTCACTTGTGTGGCAGGTGTGGATGGTATCCTGTCGACACCAAAATGGCGTTTCTGGAGTGTCCTCTCCAGGGCGCGAGATTGGGCAGAAAAAGAAAGAGACAAGTTGTTGCCCATGCAACATGTTTCTTCACTCCACGCAGCCGAGCGGTCCAAAGGTCTAGCAGAGCAAGAACAGTTTGGTGCCAATTGTGCCGCAGGAGTTGCCAGAGCAATGTTGAAATCAACACTGAACTGCCTTAGGGACTACATCTCCGGAATTTTCCTCAGGGTTTGCTCCTGAAGTCTATTCCGTGAACGGGTACCCGCTAGACAGCGGGGGTTTATAATCAGAGTTGACCTTCTCCTAGATGCGTTGCCATCTTTAGGCTGACGGGTCGCACCTACCCGGGGAGGAGGTTAGAGGGCGCCTCCGATTCGCCGACGAAAACGTCATACGGCATTTTATAGAATTAGCTGCCCCACGCAACTAATTCCCCCCACCCTCTGTATCGCCACTTGACTTCATTGTCAGAATATTGTTGTACACAACAATAGCATGTACAATAAATTGGTAATACTGACTGATGCACTGTCAGTATTATCAGCTCTAAAAAGTTCCAAGAACAATGAACTAGATGACTTGAGAACAACCCTGGACCAACTATGCAATAACTTCCAGAGAGGAAGTTTCTTATTCAGTGGATACCATCACACTGTAATATACACGGGAACGAACGCGCAGACAAATTAGCTAGAGAGGGAGGGAGATTACCACAAGAGAACCATCCGCTCAGTTATGATGAAGCCAAATCCATCCTCAAAGGTCAGTTCCATGAAAAATGGAAACGAGAACACCCAAAGCATAACGAGAGTGACGGATACCATCAACTATCAAGGAGGGATCAAGTCATCATACTTCGCCTACGCACTGGCCACAATAGAATGAGAAATCACATGTTCACCAAATTCTAAATAGGTACAACCAGCTTATGCCACTGTTCACTGGACAATATGACTACAAAACATGTTCTACAGGATTGCCCCCAGTACACAGACCTGAGAAGAGCAATGTGGTCCACGCCCACCTCCCTGGAAGAAAAACTAGAAGAAAAAAGTGTGGAAGCTTGTAAAACAGCTGAATGATGAGGGTACAGAAAGGAACACCAAAATTACACTGAAGAAGGATGGAAACATTCTAACAGGTAAACATGCAGCAAATTACTTTGCAGACTCCTTTGCAAATGACAATAATATTGAAATTAGCCTAGAAAAACGACAAGAGACCCGTCTAAAACAACAAAATGCAAGACAAGAAGAGACCACACATGAAGTCATGGAAACACCCATTACACAAAGAGAGCTAGAGCTGGCAATATCCAAATTAAAAATGAAAAAGTCACCAGGCAATGATGGAGTGTCCAATGAAATGATTAAGAACTTGGGAACTGCAGCTAAAGCAAAACTACTGCAGATCTACAACATTTGCTGGATCACAGGTAGAGTGCCACAGGCATGGAGAGAAGCAATTATGATACCATTACTAAAGCCAGGAAAAGATAGTTCAATGACATCCAGCTATAGACCAATCAGCCTTACAAGCTGTTTGTGTAAAACAATGGAACGTATAATCAATCTCAGACTGCAGTGGTACCTGGAAAGTGAAAATCTCCTTGTCCCACAACAAGCAGGCTTTAGACAGTGTTACTCTACCGAAGATCAAGCAACCTATCTTTCCCAGGAAATCGAAGATGCGTTTCAAGAAAAGAAACTGGTACTAGCAGCATGGATAGACCTAAAGAAAGCATTTGATAAGGTATGGAAGGAAGGGCTTCTGAAGAAACTGAGAAATTATGGAGTAAATGGCAGGATGTACAAATGGGTCAAAGCATACCTGCATAACAGGAGAGCCAGAGTGCAACTGGATGGTCTTAAGAGTAAGAAGGTCTTATTGCGCCAGGGCGTTCCACAAGGAGGGGTACTATCTCCAACACTTTTTCTGATCTACATCAATGACCTAGTTACTGAACTACCACATGGCATCAAAGTGGCAATGTATGCAGATGACTTGGTAATGTGGTGCACAGAGGAGTATGCAACAGTGGCCTCCAAATTGCTACAAAGAGCTATGAATGCACTGAATTCATGGACAAATAGATGGTGTATCAGCATCAATACAGACAAATGCAGTACTACACTTTGCACACTCTCCCCAAAACAAAAAGCAGGAGCCATCTACATAAACAATGAGCCTGTGAAAGAAGACATACAAGCTACATATCTCGGAGTTACATTTGATAACAAACTATCTTGGAAACAGCAGATAAATAAGGCAACCCAAAAAGCAAGGAGAAAATTGGCTATTCTAAGAAAGTTGTGTGGAACCACATGGGGTGCGAGTGGGAAAATACTCAGTAAAGTTTACCAACAGAGTATACGCCCACATTTAGAATATGGATCATCCGCATGGTGCTCAGCATCAAACACCACATTGCAAGAACTGGATAAAGTACAAAACCAGGCACTTAGGGTCATCACAGGAGCAATGAAATCAACACCAATATTGGAGATGGAGAAATTGTGGAGGATACCAGCACTGAGAGAACGGAGGGACACAAAGGTGCTGATACAGGCAGAAAAATGTGTATGCATGCCGAGACATCCAATGAAGGACAGATTCCAAAATCTTGCATTGGGACGACTTAAGAGAAGCAGCTTTATCCACCAAGCCAAGCGTATTAGTAGACAAACACCAGACATGCCAAGAGTTGTTAAACCCCTTCTGCCCATACCAGAACAGACTCCCTGGACAGATGAATCAGGATTATCAGTTCAAATACGGACAGAAGTGAAAGGAATAGTTGACAAAGAGGAACAAAATAGTCTACAGCGAAAAACAATAGCTCTCAGTTTCCTGGATGAAGAATACCCACAAGACCTATGGATTCGTGTGTACACAGATGGATCAGCACAGAATGCAGTAAAGAATGGGGGAGCAGGTGCATATATAGAGTACCCAAATAACACTAGGGATATGGATAAAATAGCAACAGGGAAATATTGTCACAATTATGATGCAGAAATACAAGCAATAAAGTTGGCAATAGAAAAACTGCTGAACAGTAATCTTAGCCCACAGCCTGTAGTGTTTTTGACAGATGCAAGATCAGTACTCCAGGCACTACAATCCAGAAAATTACCCCATCTGCAGACCTTATTGACTGAACTCTGCAAGCACCACAGGGTTGCCCTGCAGTGGATCCCGTCTCACTGTGGAATACCAGGAAATGAGAAAGCAGATCAGTTGGCAAAGGAAGGTTCAACAGGCACACAACTAGATACACCAGTTACATACCATCATAAGAAACAGATAATCAAATCAATCAGAGGACCACAAGCCCCAAATCAGGATGCCTTTCATAATATGAATAGATATGAACAAGTTATCATTATACGCCTAAGAACAGGACACAATCGACTCCATAGTCACATGTATACAAAATTCAAGATCGGCACATCAACTACTTGTACATGTGGACAGGCACCCCAGACTGCTGAACACATACTTCAAGACTGCACTGAATATAGTAGACTGAGGAAAATCCATTGGCCCATAGATACAACACTACAGACAAAACTATATGGGCCACTGCAAGAATTACAAAAGACAGTAAAATTTATACAGGAAACGACATTGCAGATATAGACAATACTTCAGGCGAACGAAAGATAGATAGATAGAGATTTTTCCACAGCAAATCCCACACGGTGTTCTCTGATATCGTCGCTGCTCTTTCCTTGCCAATAGAACACGTAGTCCGCTTCGTTCAGCATGCCTGAGCCTGGCAAACGCGTCTCTTGAAGTGCGGCTATATCCACCTGAAGCCTTTTCAGTTCATTATTGATTATGGCTGTCTTTCAGGCGTCGTTTATATCACGAAAATTGTCAGATAGTCCAGTTTACATTGTGCGGACGTTCCAGCAACCCAAACGTAGGTTGAGTTTCTTAATTGTTGGTTTCACTTGTGTGGCAGGTGTGGATGGTATCCTGTCGACACCAAAATGGCGTTTCTGGAGTGTCCTCTCCAGGGCGCGAGATTGGGCAGAAAAAGAAAGAGACAAGTTGTTGCCCATGCAACATGTTTCTTCACTCCACGCAGCCGAGCGGTCCAAAGGTCTAGCAGAGCAAGAACAGTTTGGTGCCAATTGTGCCGCAGGAGTTGCCAGAGCAATGTTGAAATCAACACTGAACTGCCTTAGGGACTACATCTCCGGAATTTTCCTCAGGGTTTGCTCCTGAAGTCTATTCCGTGAACGGGTACCCGCTAGACAGCGGGGGTTTATAATCAGAGTTGACCTTCTCCTAGATGCGTTGCCATCTTTAGGCTGACGGGTCGCACCTACCCGGGGAGGAGGTTAGAGGGCGCCTCCGATTCGCCGACGAAAACGTCATACGGCATTTTATAGAATTAGCTGCCCCACGCAACTAATTCCCCCCACCCTCTGTATCGCCACTTGACTTCATTGTCAGAATATTGTTGTACACAACAATAGCATGTACAATAAATTGGTAATACTGACTGATGCACTGTCAGTATTATCAGCTCTAAAAAGTTCCAAGAACAATGAACTAGATGACTTGAGAACAACCCTGGACCAACTATGCAATAACTTCCAGAGAGGAAGTTTCTTATTCAGTGGATACCATCACACTGTAATATACACGGGAACGAACGCGCAGACAAATTAGCTAGAGAGGGAGGGAGATTACCACAAGAGAACCATCCGCTCAGTTATGATGAAGCCAAATCCATCCTCAAAGGTCAGTTCCATGAAAAATGGAAACGAGAACACCCAAAGCATAACGAGAGTGACGGATACCATCAACTATCAAGGAGGGATCAAGTCATCATACTTCGCCTACGCACTGGCCACAATAGAATGAGAAATCACATGTTCACCAAATTCTAAATAGGTACAACCAGCTTATGCCACTGTTCACTGGACAATATGACTACAAAACATGTTCTACAGGATTGCCCCCAGTACACAGACCTGAGAAGAGCAATGTGGTCCACGCCCACCTCCCTGGAAGAAAAACTATATGGGGCAATTGATTCGCTTAAACAGACACTAGACAACTGACTTCATGAGAGAGTCTGGAATCCTACTCTGATTGAGTCTTGATCTTCTTCTTCTTCTTTCCTTCCTCATCTGCCTTTCAGCGTCGAGGGGAGATATAATTTGCGATCTTTTGCTCTTCTGTTCGCCTCTACTGTGGTTACTCTTCTAATATTCCATCGACCCATCTTTTACGTGGTCGACCCTTGGGTCTGGTGTTCTCACAACGTTTGTTGAAGGCTCGTTGTGTTGTGTTTTGTTCTTTCTGCCTTGTCACGTGGCCAAACCATTTTATCTGTTGTTTCCTTATATATTCTTTGGCGGGGGCTATTCCTAGCTTTTTTCTCAGTTCTTCATTTCTGATCTTATCTCTCAGACTGTTTCCTGTCATTCGTCTAACACATTTAATCTCTGTAGAGGTTATTTTTCGTATTGTTCTTGTATCTAGGGTCCAGGTCTGGCATTGGTAGAACAACGTTGGGATCAAGATTGTATTTTATAGTGCTCGTTTTGCCTCCAGAGTTATTTCCTTTTTGGACAATAGTGGTGATAACTGTCCGATGATTTGACAAGTTTTGTTGCATCTTGATTCTATCTCTGCTGTTTGGAAATTATCGTTTGTCATTAGACGTCCTAGGTATTTGAATTCCTCTACTTGTTTTAGTTGTTGCCTTCTATAGTATTGCCCTATCATTATGTTGATGTTCTGTTTATTTTTGGCCACATTCATGACTTCTGTTTTGTTGATGTTGATTTTCATGTTGTATTTTGTGCCTGAGATGTTGAGTTTGTTTAAGTGTTCTTGTAGGTCTTCTATTGTTTCATGTATTAGTGCCATCTCGTCTGCAAATAGAAGCTCTGAGTCTTGATCGCAGAGAGAAATTGTAAACAGCTCTTGTGCTTTATATCCGTATATAAATTTAATAATGTACTATAAAGAACAGAGTATTGATAGATAACGACACAATATGCACTAAAACTAATAAGCACCAAACAGTTCATTATATTCTTTGCGCACATGACATGGTTAATGAACAACTAAAATGACTGAAAAGTGAGTAAAAATAAATAATATTTGTCGTGAAAGCAACTTTATGTGCAGAATTAGTCATCATGATAAAGGTTACTGCTGACTAAATTTTCTCCTCTGTGAGGTTTCAGCGTGCTCTAGCCTTTTATTTCTACTGGGAAAGTAAAGCGGCAAGGGTGTAATACCGACCACCTTACCCCATAAATCATGTGCCGATGGTCTATAAAAATTATTGTCACTAACACCATTTTTCACATATGCCACTTGGCGTGACGAGGTTCTTTACTTTTGCTTATAACGGATATGCTAAGAGATATGTGAATACAGTGTGCTTACTAGTTGTTTCATTTTCAAGCTCAGTGTCATATTCAGTGCTGTAGACATATCAGAAAGAGGGATATCACCACAGGTTGATGAGCACATGCATATGATAGAATACAATTGCAATCTCTTCTCAGCTTCTAGAATGTTGTACAAGGTAGTTAGCTTTTCATGCCACAAACTGTATTCTTCACAGTATTCTTCAGTTCACAATTTAATTACTGATGCAGTGTCATTCCGTCCGATTAGTTGTAGTGCTGCCATATTATAACTGTTAACCGAAGAAGAAGAAGAAGAAGAACCACGGGGTACAGAACCATTTGTGTAGATGATCCGATCCTGAGGTGATTACACTTTTTTCGATGGATTCCCTTATTATGACCTCAGTAGCTCCATAGACCCAATTGCGACACTTCCTGCCGAGCTGAATGATTACTTTGGTTAACCTCTTTTTCTCCGCTGTTACTTCTATCAAATTCTTGGCAGTCCTAATGTCATTCAGCACACATACTCTCCTTATGGACTCCGCCTCGGCCATTCAGGACTTTCCAAGCCTGATTCGCCTGCCCTTGGTCGTGCCCAACTGTAAAGGCAAGGGATGCTGTATGTTCCTTACCGCGTTCAAATAAGCTCGAACCTGAGCAGATCTATGTCGCAATCTAAGCTCGGATAAGTCAAGTAAGTAACTCATTGAACGTGCAGGTGTATCTCTGGTGAATCCGAGAACTGCCCGTAGGCCCTTATTCTGAACCTTTTCCAGCCTTGCGATCTGAGTTGACGAGAGTGAGCATATTCAAACCATAGTCCAGTACTGAGAGCACCACAGTCTGCAAAAGTGAGAATAGTAATGATTGCCGGAGGTTTGCCCTGATCATGACACCCTTACCCCCTTTCCTAGCCTTTCGAATTACATTGCCTACGTTTTGATTGAAAGAAAGGGACATATCAAATGTTATTCCCAGGTATTTAATAGTCGAACTCCTCATGATTAGACCATTGCAGTTTATAACTGGGAGGTTGTCTTTAACTCCTCTGTTTTATCGACCACCACACTACAGAAGCCTGTTTGGGTTAATGAGTGCTTTGTAGTTATTGTACCAAGTGGATATCTGATCTACGCTTTCCTTTAATTTCCTAGTTATTTCTCCTCTATCGTGACCTGTACATACGTCCTAAAGTAATCTCCAAAGTAAGGTACGACTGGGTTGACACTACTTAGTTGCGCTAAGATAATTACGTTGTAATAATTGTGTATATTAAAATAATGTTAGGAATAGCCAACGTCTCGCGGTCGTTGGAAACCATTTGCAATAAATACAGTACCGCATAATGCATTTCTGCTCTGCCCGTAGTCAACCAGAACCTTCGGACTATAGCTCGTTTCAAATCACTTGCCCAACTTCAAAACGCTATTGCTCAGAAACCGTTTGTTAAATACTGTTGAAATTTTCCAAATGTTATTAGAATGCAAAAGACCCTTTAAATGTATATTTAACAAATATCTTGCAGCTGCAGTTTTCTTAAAGCGGCGAATTTCTTTGATGTTTGTCAAAATTGTAAATTGTGAACCCCTAAATAATAGAAATTACCGTAGTTGCTGGTCTATGATTAATTTTCACTAGGTAAAGGCGTGGCCGTAATGGGGAAATAACTGAATAAGGAAAAACACCAGGAGAATTATTGTCTTCTCAGTTCGAGGACGAACGATAATATCAAGGTATACCTGTATGTTCAATTTTCATAGTTGTGTGGTCCTGAAAAGGACCGTTTGTTTAACTAATTTAAGGTAATATAGGGGCCAGCATTGTGGGGGCTATATACTTTCATTCTGAATCAGACGAGTCTAAAAGATTAATAACTGTTTGGGGTTGAATATTCCACAAACCATCATTTTTCCAATTCTCCTCTTCCTGTTTTAAGACGTGGTCTTCACATTTAGCTCAATAATCTTTGTCTATATTTAATAAAGCGAGATTAGCAAGAGTCTTTACATCGCATATTTTGAATGTTGTATTTTCATCTGCCACTTGTCCTTTTAATTTTGCCCAGATTAGTTCTATTGGATTTAAATGAGCATGGTAAGGTGGCAGCCTCAAACTTATATGACCGTGCTCTTGGATAATCTTATCTATTTGAAAAATCTTTGTCCTTTGTTTTTGCTTTACTAGAGATAGTAATTCAGGTTTTAAGTACATGTTATTAAATTGTATGTGCTCCTTTGTCTCTCTCTCTCTCTCTGTGATCAGGACTCAGTCAGAGTAGGATTCCAGACTCCCACATGAACTCAGCAGTCAGGTTAAGTGTGTTGATCGCCCCCACAGACAGAACGTCACATTTAGAGTCCGCCAGATCCACTCTGACTGAACACCCGTTAATACGTTGCACTGTGTTCTGCGCCAGTGGCCCAGTGCATCCGATTTCAGCCAGCATTTTTTCAGGTTTGCTTTCCTTAGCCTTTGATTGTCCCCAATCTTCCTGCAAGGCAGCAGATTGTCTTTTCTGTAGGGGGATTCTGCCCTTAGATGGTCGGCCCTCCCAGGTTTACGAGCACCATCTGCCCGAGTCACTAGAGGTGACTAACACAGACATGTACACAGCGATACGAGCCATGACTAACACCGACACACATCAAGATATATGACACATGACTAACATAGACATGCACATAAAGATATGAGATGTGACTTACATAGCCATGCACACACAAGAATATGAGATGTGACAGACACAGACATGTACGCACAAAGATATGAGATATATTACTAACATAAACATGCAAACAAAGATATGAGATATCCCTAACCCAGACATGCACACACATAGATATGAAACATGACTAACACAGATACACACTAAGTTATAATATATTACTAAACTCAGACGCACATAAAGATAAGAGACATGATTAACACGGACACACCAAGATATGAGTTATGACTAACATGACACACATCTAGATATGAGCCATGGCTAGCACACACACACGCGCGCACACGCGCGCACGCACACACACACACATACACACACACACACACAAAAGCTAAGATTTGAGCCATGGCTAGCACAGAAACACCCCAAGATATGAGCCATGACTAGCACAGAAAAACATTAAGATATGAGTCATGTCTTCACGGAAAAACACCAAGAAATGAGCCAAGTCTAGCACATAAACACATTGAGGTGTCCATATGCTTGGGTTAGTCTGCAGACTCCTCTTTACGTGTGAATCATTGACATACGAGACGCAGGCTTCGATTAACTGTCCGCAGGTTTCGTTCAAACAGTTGTCCGGAGATTTGAGAATGCAGTCTGACACGTAGTACTTTCCCTTGCATGCACTGTTCCCGGTTGACTGTTCACAGGTGTCGTTGAAACAGTTGTCTGGACATTTGAGAGTGCTGTCTGACCCGTAGTACGTTTCCTTTCACGTGCAGTCTGCACTTTCCGGGTCACATATGATGTCACAGCCATCAGAACACGTCTGTTCGCACTGTAGCCCAAAATTACCATCGGGACAAGTGTCATTACAGGTATATCCAGGATGTTTACATTGTAGTCATTTTCCAGATTTTTCCCACATAAAGGACAGACACTGAGACAAGACCTGGAGCAATCGTGTCCATAGACCCCATGTGAGCATTTGCCGTGACACGACACATACCAATAATGAAGTCGCAACTTTTGCTACACCCACTACACACTGCACAAAACGACCAAGAATACCCGTCAAGACAATAGGTGTCTGCAAATGTTTGCGCCTTACACACCGTCAATCTGGTTAGCGAAGTTGTTCCTCTTAAGTCGTACAATTCCGAAACCAGATATTCTTTGGTGCATGTGGTGGCTAAGGAGCCTTCTAAATCTGGGGCAGAAAGCCAAGAGCCAGCTTCTAAGGATACTAAATGCTAGCTGGAAGAGCGGTCATGTGCCGGCAATCTGGAAAGAAGCTATTATGGTGCCCATTCTCAAGTGTGGAAAAGACCCACTAAACCCAAGTAGCTATAGACCAATTAGCCTACTGAGCTGCCTGAGTAAACTCATGGAAAGGCTGGTTAACAGAAGACTTATGTGGCATTTGGAGACAAAACAACAAATCGTACCACAACAAAATGGCTTCCGTAAGCACCGATCAACTGAAGACCTGGTCACCTACATTGCACAGGAAATAGAGGATGCTCTACAAGAAAAGAAACACACGCTGGCAGTGTGGGTCGACAAGGCTTTTGATAGGGTTTGGCGAGAGGGTTTAAAGAACAAGCTTTTTAGACTTGGCATCCAGGGTCGTTTATTAAATTGGGTCTCTCAATACCTTCAGGATAGAACGGCCAGAGTACAAGTTCAAGGTCAACTAAGTAAGAAGATCTCTATCGAGCAAGGTGTCCCACAAGGCGGAGTCTTGTCCCCAACACTCTTTTTAATTTTCATAAATGACATCGTAATGGACATTCCACCCAGAATACACTCAGCAATATACGCAGATGATCTGGCGTTATGGGCTCGCGAGGAAAGTATGTCAGTGGTTGGTTCCAGGATACAAGATGCCCTAGGTGAACTTGAAAAGTGGACGAACACCTGGTTCTTACCAATCAACGAAAGGAAAACTTCATACACAATTTTCAGCCTATCAAGGAAAACACTCTCTGCAAATTTGAAGTTAAAGGATCATACGCTACCTATTGACCACAACCCAACATATCTTGGTGTCACTATGAATCGCAGAATGACTTGGAAAAATCAGATAGACAGAGAAAGGATGAAAGCCAGGAAACGAACAAATATTCTGAAGAAATTGGCAGGATCGGACTGGGGGGCAGACAGCAATATTTTGAAAAGACTATATGTAGGAAGAGTCAGATCAGTTCTAGAATATGGAGTCACAGCCTGGGCTATGGCTTCCAAATCACACCTTTGCAAAATTAACAGAATACAGAACCAAGCTGCCCGTATCATTACTGGTGCTATGAAATCTACACCCATCAAGACTCTAGAAACAGTAACAGGCTTACAACCCTTAGATGACAGACGGGTCACTAAAGTTTTGCAACAAGCGGAGAAATATAGAAGGCTCCTTTGTGAGCCATATCTTAATAGCATCTTTTGTACTGGATGACGTCTGGACTTTATCTTCAAGTGCAACAATGTTGTGGTACGCTGCATTGTCCATTATTAGGCAAGATGGTCGATCTAGTGATGGGAGAACAGAATTTTCAATCCAATGTCTAAATATGTGACCATTCATCTCAGAGTGATAATCCCGATTGTCTATGGATTTTGAAAGAAAAATGAGCTCTGCATTCTGTATTAGTCCATGTTGTCAACTACCTGCATGAGCAATTATCAAGCGCTGTCCTTTGCTGCTAGGTATTAATCTCTTAATCTTTCCATCTGATGACTGCCATTCCCTTTGGTTAGTGTGGTGAGCATTGATCCATGTTTCATCCAAGTACACAATATCATAACCTTGCTTGCGCACCTCTTTTACTTCACGAAAGTACTTGCTTCTCATGACTACTATATGTGGCTTCTCACAGATGATGTTTCGTCCATTGGAATACTTTCTGAATGTAAAGCCTGCAGCTCTCACATTCCTCCATAATGTAGACTTTGATATTTCAATACTGTTGTTCTTTTTCAGCGAAATTTTTAATTTTCTTATTGTAACAGTTTCATTCATACCCAAAATTTTGCAAATTTCACTTCTAATAAGTTCACTGTCGAAATTATCCAACATTTTTGCTCTTCCTTGTGATTTTGTATATTTTGAACATTGACGGTCACGTGCTTGAATCCAGCAATTAAATGACCGTTTAGATAAATCCAAAATGTGTCTTGTCCTATTCTCAGGGTTTTCTAAAGAATGAAATAATCTTCCTCGTTTAGCCTCTTTGCAAAAATAGTCATACATTTTTATTGCGATGTTTTGTAAACTGCAGAATTTCATTTTAAGACTCATGATAAATGTTATTGTTCCACGTCTACACCTATGAATGAACGGAAATGGAACACACAATTTCTCAAGTCTCTAATTGTGTCAAAAAAACCACGGGGAAGCGTGCAAATACGTCAATTCTACCGTGTATGGATTTGTACTCGCTATTTTTAGTTTAAAATACTGTAAACATTAAGTTTTGACTACATCAATGGGTCCTTATAAATTTATATAAATCAAATAAGCAACAATAATAACCAAATGTTTTTTTTTTAATGAAATTAATTCCCTGTTGGGTTCTAATCATTATAACTTTACATGCAAATTTTGAATATCTTACAACAAGCGGTTAAAAAGCTATAGATTTTTAAAGTTGGGCACGAGTTATGAAACAAGCTATAGTTGCAGTTGTTAGTTGAAGGCCCCGGTATCATTGCAAACGAATTAAAATCCAAAATTGCTCAACCGCCTGTGCCAGTGGAATCATCCAAATTAACATCTCCTCGCCTTGAAGGATCCGAACAAAGAAAGGCAGCTGCAGTCTCCATCATAGCACACACCAAAAGACATAAGGCATAACCGCACCAAGAGTGAACGCAGCCAAACTGTTCATCATACGATATCATCATTCATTGTAAACAATCGGAATATTGAAATACAATCCATATGAAATACACAGCACACGGTGTGCACAGAACACTAAACTCAGTAGCTCCCGCAACAAGCCAGACTTGGAATATGAGAAAACTGAAACAAGGAACATTTTTCAAACAGAGCCTCAACGGTTCCTGTGGCCTTTCCACCATATTGACCAGAGTCCTTCTGACTAGTGCTGCCTTTAGCACAAGCTCCAGAGTGATGTTGACATTTCTCGACCTCACTACAGCATAAACTATGGACTTGGGAAAACCACCAAAGATTTTGCGAACGTCGTGCGCTGCTTAAACCCAGGTTCCTTCAGAGGTGAAGTCAGCTCTGCTTATTACAACAATAGCGCAAAATAATACAATTGACAAAAGTAAATAAATTAATCTGCAAACATGACACAACACATTTCATACTCTTATAAATTTATTCCACACTGTTCACAAAATTTTCAAAAGATTGCAATCAATAAATATCATATAAACATGTAATCGTTGCACAGACCTGAATGAAAGCTCAATAGCCTACTGATTATATTTCTATCTTTGTTACAATAAAGTAATCCAATATTTGATGCTTTTTTCGTGTTGATCTAGAACAGTACCTCTCAACCTTTTTTCTACCATGACCCCCTTTCAACCTTGTTTCCGTCCTGTGGTCCTCCTGTTCATTCCTATTAAAGTTAACTATTTAAATGTTTTGTTTACAAATAGATCATGACATATATATATTCACACAGACATGGAAATGTGTGTTTTAAATATTTCTCCATCAGACAGACTTTTGTGCTTGATGACCAGAAACAAGCTTTTTTATATCTGGTTCAATTACTGTGAGGGATAATCAAAGCCTGGGAACCGTGATAGCTCAGTGGTTAGTGAACTGGACTACAAAGGACAAGAGGTAGGGTTCGATCCCAACTAATGGCTTCCGGTTCACCCAGCCGGATGGGTACAGGATTTTTTCTGGGAAAGTAAACGGCACGGGCATAATACCAACCACATTACCCCAAAAATCATGTGCCGAAGTTCTGTAAAATTTATGGTCACTAACACCATATTCCCTATATGCCACTTGGAGTGCTACTGGGGCACTTTACTTTTTTTTTATACACAGTCGAGTATCTTTACAGATTTATCCTATCGTCACAAGCACCATTTGAAACCCATGTGCTTAATTTTCAATATTACATGTTCAATTAAAGTAAAGTATACACCATACACCAAGTGTTTCCAGGGCCTCATTATGAGGGAGTAAAGAATAGTGACACTGTGACCTTCCAGGCATGTCGCAAGAGGTGACTAAGGAGGTTGATCGATGGCTTGACAAGCTGTCATTGTAAAAAGTATTGTTATCGAAACAGAACCATAGATTTTGGAAGCAGTAATCTCTGCAGTATGTGACATTTTGTCACGCAAGGCTTCTGTTTTTAAGATTGTGGTTCTGCCCTATGTGCCGTCTTCGGCTTGAAAGGACAAGAGATAGATAGATACACCATGTAAGTTGCAGAAGCATTTGGAAGCATCTCATAAATACAAAAGGATAAGCCACTGGAATATTTTCTGGCACTGTGGTATAGTTTTGATGCTATAGTGAAAAAAAATCATGTTGAGAAATTTGTTTGAAAATTTGTTTAAATTACATTTAAATGACAATCCACTGTGAGCTGGTTGCTCTTTACGGCATGCTGCTTGTGGCAGAAAGTTACATGTCTTTAGGTCACTTTAGGGAGTGCTATGGATGATTTTCTCATCCTTTCAAATAAGTCAGTATGTAGGGTTTACCTGGGATCACCACGTGCTGCAAGCTACGTGACACAGGTACGTCCATTGGAGAGATTTTGTCATCATTCACACGTCAAAAACACCAACCCAATCAGTAATGGTGTCACAACCAGCATTTCCAGCCACCAAGGTACTTAAACACAGGGTCACAGGTGCAAAAGCCGCAGAGCAATGTTCCTTTACATCCATGGGGATCATTCAACAAAAAAAAAACCAGGGAAGAAATAGACAAGAACACATTTAATCCACGATATGGGGGTAGTTTGCTAAAGTTAATGAGCCTATCAAATCTGGGCATCCGGCAGAGGGTAGGCTGGAGAAAACCTAGTGCATTTCTCTAAGAATGTTCCTGCTTAGTTGATATTATAAGATTAACCATGTCTTCCTCTGTTGCGTTGGCAGTAGGGGTTGTGGGACAGTAACAGTCAGTATAGTAGAGACAGAAAAACACTGTCAGAGCGATCTTATGGTTTTATGTCTGTATCACTGTTAAACACCAAAATAAGTTTCAAAAAAAAAGTTTTCACTTGTAGTTTACTAAACTACCGATGGTGGACCGTTGTGGACAGTAGTAAAGGTGGAAATAATTTTTTTTGCTAAAACAGCGAGATATAATTTCCCAAAACAGGTTAGCTACTTTGTGTGTGTTTAACTGGTGGTGGTATATGGTGGTAAATGAAACATTTTACACCAATATTTCCTAGTATAAACACACATTTATGGAACCTGGAAGTTAAAAGTTACATCAGCCTCGCCATCTTACCGGAAGTCTATTTAAATGACAAAGGCCTTTTTCAATTGCCTCTTATGGAATATCTAACCTGATAGCCAAAGAAAGAAAATGACACACAATATGGACATTTAAAAAAAAATCATTTATGTGTGTTTATAAAGCCCAACCCCCTCCTTTGTTTTTAAATTATTTTTTTGTGTGCAATCTTTAAATAGTTATCAAGTTTCGCATATCACAAAAGGAATGAGCCATACACAGGAAGAAAACAAGAAAACAGGAGCCTTGGAAAAAAAATGTTGAGAAACGCTGATATAGAAGTCTATTTGCCCTGCAAAGAAAGTCAAGCTATTTTATCGGGAACATTAAGCAGAAAAGGGCCAGATCATCTCAGCAGCTATGGTTTTCTAAGATTTTATTGCTTGTCACTTATGCACTTTGGCATGATGCAATATGGCAACAGGTTGTTATTATGAATACAATTGGTGACACAAAGAGCCTGTTTCCCGCCAGTTTGTATAGGGAAAAAGTTGCAGCAGTTGCCAACCAGTTTTTACTCAACAAACTGAGTCTGAGTAGAACGTTTTTCAAGTATTCACATATTTTGGCAGGAACCCATAAAATTTGAAGATTTTCCAAAGCATAGTACATGTGTAAATGAAAATGCCTTTTGCAAGCGCAATGAACAAAATAATTGAAATTACTTTTTTTGCTACTTACACCGCTTAGCAAAAGACATGCTACTCTCTGATACACATTACAGTTAAAGAAGTATTTAACAGCTTAAACAGTTTTAAACATCTCATGACGAGGACTGGACCAGTTGGTTGAAATGTGTTGGAATTAACACAGGCAGGGCACAAACAATGTCTCAAAAGCTTACTGAACTTTTAACACGGATTAAGGAAATCATACCATCAGTAACTTGGCACAATTACTGCATTCATAGGGAAGCTTTAAAAGTCTCTAAAATCAGTAAAAATTGTCAATCTTTTAAAAAACTGACTTCAAGACTTTTTAAACAACTCTACAAAGATCAAGGAAAATAAATGCATAAAATTGTGAAGCTGCTGTAAAGGAGAAATGAAAACAATAGAAACAAAATTATATGGTTAAAGATTTACATAATTAATAGACGACACAAATTTGAAGGATGTTTCGGCTCAATAGACCTTCAGCAACAACAACAAACAACACACGCACAGATATGTAAGTAAATAAAATTAGCCCCACATAGCTAACTTATAATGAAGTATCTAAAACAAAATAAGTTATTTATTTCTTCCCTGCGTATTGCGCTGTGGCCAGAAAGAAAATGAACGAGTTAAAGTTAATGCAGTTAGAAATGATTTATGCTTCTTCTACCTTTCAACTCCCTGTGGAACATAGATCTTCAACAAACACTTTACAAGCCGTTCTGTTTCTTGCCACTCTTTTAAGATCATTCCATGTCTTCCACATCATCTTCATCACTGCTTCTATCTGTCTTCTCCAAGAAAATGTTGGTCTTCCTCTTTGTCTTTTCCTTGAGGATTCTAAACAAGGGCCTGTTGTGTAAATACTCTCAGTTGGCTTCCACAGTGTGTGTCCTATCCAGCGCCATCGTCTTCATTGTATCTTTTTATCCACTGGTATTTGACTGTTACTTTTCTATAATTCTATGTTAGTGATTTTGTCCTGCCATTTCCATCCTTTTATTCTGTGCAAGCATCCATTAATGCAGGTCTGCATCTTCATGATTACCATTTTTGTTGTTCTCACCATGTTTCATAGCCATATAATAGGACTGACTTAACATTGGAGTTGAACATTTTTATTTTAGTAAAAGTTTAGTTTTATTTTAACCTAATTTCTTTGGATTTCCATGTTCCCAGTGCAACGAATGTACCTCTTGCTTTTGATATACTTATTTCGATATAATTCTATTTTCTCCTTCTTCGACTATATTACTGCCCTGATATATGTATGATTTTATGTCTAGTAGAGGTATTTGAATGCGTTCGAAAATAAATAACTCAGGAAAATACTTGGTATAGTGTGGAACGAATTAAAAACAAACAAAGAAATTAGAGAAATTGTCAATCAGAGAGACAAGAGCAGCAGGAATCGGCTGCCTCAATGAGACTGAGTTGCTGGCACAGAACAGAGACAAATGGCAAGATTTGATAAAGGATCTTTAAAGGATTAAAAACTGCTAGAATAAAAGTTTAGATACGAGAAAGAGTATCTGGGTCTATGTCCTACGGGCTGGCTACGGCTCGAAAGGTCAATAGAATAGAGGTATTTCTCCTATTGTTATTTGGTTATTGCCAACTGCATTAATTTTCATAATTTTGGTCTTATCTCTATTTATTTTCAGTCCCAGTGGTTGTGTATCTCTCATCAAGTATGCTCATTTTATCTTGCATCTGTTGATTATGTGATAGGAGTGCTATGTCATCAGCAAAGTCTAAGTCATTAAGTTGCTTGATCAGTGACCACTGGATTCCATTTCTGTTGTTCTGAGATATTTTCATAATCCAATCTATGACCAGTAGAAAGAGAAATGGAGATAGAAGATATCCCTGCCTTACTCCTGTTCTTATTTCAAATGCCTTTGTAAGCTGTCCTTCATGCACAACACTATATTTCATTCCTTTATACATTGTTCTTATCTGGTTAACAAACTTTATGGGAATTCCGTAATGACTCAGTAACCAAGGAAGGCATTACTCTATTCAAACTATCAAAAGCCTTTTCGTAATTTATGAATTCAATATAAAGCAGGGGCTGTAGTTCTAAGCTTTATTTAACTATTATACGTAAGGTAGTTATTTGAGCAAGTCCTCATGTGGGAAACAACAGGTAAGAGGAAAAGAGGCAGACCCAGAGAGACACTGAGAAGAACATTGATCAGAGAAGCAAGAGTAGCAGGAATCGGCTCCCTCAATGAGATAGAGTTGCTTGCACAGAGCAGAGACAAATTGTAAGATTTGATAAAATATCTTTAGAAGGATTGAAAAGTGCTGGAAATAAAAATTTAGATAAGAGAAAGAGTATCTGGGTCTATGCCCTATGGGCCGGCTACGGCTCAAAAGGTCAACAGATAGATATAGATAGTTATTTGATCAGCACATGATCTGTTTTTGCTAAACTCTGCTTGTTCATCTCTAAATTTTTCTCTATGGCTTCATTTAGTCTCTCCAGAATGATTCTGGTTAGTATTTTTCCTGGCACTGATAGTAGCATAATTTCCCTATAATTTGTGCACTCCTGTAAACTTCTTTTCTTTGTTAGTTTGATCATATAACCTTCTTTCCCATATTTTTTTCTAGTAGATTATGTAACATCTTGGTAGAGGTGTTAATATCTGCTTTGATGGCTTTTGAAGGATTTTCTACTTGTCCTGTAGCTTTATCAGCTATTTAACAGCTTGATAGCTTTAATTATTTCTTCCTTGCTTGGCTTTCTACAGTTAACGTGTAATTCTTCTTCTGCTGGTAGTATATCTGGAGGGTTATTTGGGCCAGGTCTGTTCAAGAGTTCTTCAAAGTGCTCCTTCCATCTCTCATTTGTTTCCTTATATTACTAAGCGGATTTCCTATATGATCTTTAATAAAGGCATTGATCTGTTTGTATTTTCTGCTTAATTTCTTTTATGCAGTTCTTTCATATTTCCTTTATTTGCTGCTTCTTCTGCCTCCTTAGCTAGTTCATTGATATATTTCCTCGTATCCCTTTTAATGCATCTTCTTACTTCTTTGTTCACCTCTTCTGTGTAAGTTTCCTGTGTCTTGGCCTTAGTGCTTCTCATTTTGCTTTTATTTATGTCAGCTTTCTTATTCTTTCTTTCTTTAATTTTCTTCAGGGTTTCTGCTGTCATCCATGCCTTATTCTGGTGTTCTCTTTTCCCAGGATTTCTTCACACCTCCTTCCATATACCCTTTACCTGTTTCCAACGATCTTCTATATTTATTGTATTTTCTAGTTGCTGGAGGACTTGGTATTTGTTTAGTACTATGACTGAAAATTTATCTTTAATTCCTTGCTCTTTAAAAAACCCTACACTGAAATAGTGTCTACTCTTATGTGTTGTAGTATATCTTTTCAGTTTAAGTTTGGCTAGCATAAGATGATGATCGGAAGCCATATCTGCTCCTCTATATACTTTTATATCAAGTAAGGATGACTGAAACTTTTTATTAATACATATGTGGATTTTTGCTTAGAATGACTAAAATATGTTGACAATATATAAGCCAGGAGGTAAATCTCCTACACTTTACAGTTAGTCCTGTTCTTCGCGCAACAGAAAAATGTATGCAGGACATTAAAAATACTACTCCAGCGAATATGACAGGAAAATGCAACAATCTTAACCCTAGATTAAAATATATATAAGTAGATTCTCCATTATATGATACCATAGTAAAAATTACTACTATTTAAATGTAATATTAGGAGCTCTAAAATCAGTATTTTCTTTGAACTTTTGACACAGCAGTGTGATTACACTAAAAGAGACACGAGGACTCAGATTTCCTGGCTCGGGTTGATTTATGACATGAAATTTGACTACATGGACTAGACGCATTAAATTGTCTATTCATATGGCTGCCATAAATCTGTCAGTTTGTCTGGCTACTACATAGCGTTGTTTGCTATATTTCCTGAGTTACAAAGTGTTGTTTGATAACCGAGGAAATTTCCCTAGTCACAGTTAAAAAAAAAAGTAAAAAAAAAGGAAAAACTACCAATTTCTTGAAAATTGGCAAATTTTGTCAGCATTATACAAGATCATATTTTAAACAATTGAAAAAAAAAATCCAACCTCATTGGAAACAAATCCAAACTTTCAGAGGTTGCCAAAGGTAGCAATTAGAATGGTACAGGTGGGAAGAGAGAGAGATGGTGGATGTTTGACTGGTGCAAAGTGTCAAATTTGAAGAATTTGTATTTTGATACAGTAATTTTTACTACCCTATCTTAATTTAGGGTTAATTGTAAAAAACAAAAATAGTTCACTATCTGGACATAATATAAATGCAGCCATAAGATCATATCAGTCATAAGATTCTTTTAATATTCTGTGTAATTTTACAAACACCATCCTAATTAATTATTAACATAGAGGTTAAATTATTTGTCAGCAAAAAGATCATAAGTTAAGAGTGAAAAGGTTTAATATTTACAGATATTATGTACATGACAGCTATATAATGACAGAGACCACAGAAAGTTGGTATTTCTTGTTCTATTCATTCTTAGTTTTGAATCTTAATAAAAATGTTGACATGCAAACAGGATAATTTGAGACAAGAATGGCTTCACCCCAAAATTAGTTGAACATCAAATCACTGTAGTTTGTCAGCAGACTAACAATGCTTGTAGTGTAGTTTGTGCATGTTCGCACAACCTTGACACGATCAGCACGTTCAAAGTTAGACTTTGCCATTTCATAGTATTCTCCATCACTCAGCGTGAAAGACTTGAGGCTTGGACATCTCAGTCTAAAAATTAACCAAAAAAAAATAAATAAAACCTTGGAACATATAGGTCATTTATTTATGCAATGAAAAAAAAAATTAATTTGGTAATCATTAAACTAAAAACGAGTTTGCTATATGTGATATAAATATATTTTTAAAATTCATTAACCCTAGATTACAATACCATAGTAAAAATTACAGCCTCAAAATGTATTTTTTTTTATTTGGCAGTTTGCAAAATTCACCCCATCCCTATACCTTCCTAATTATCACAAATGGTGACCCCTAAGACAGCGGAAGCTAGGCGGTATGTGATTGTGTTTCAGGCCAAAAATCAATTGTAAACCAGGAAATGATTGCAGTATCGTTTTCCTGTGTCTTTTCTTGTGTTAACACACTGTGTAGGAAAAGTCCAAATAAAGTTTGTTTTTTTAAACCGAAAATGTTACATGTAAGTGGTAGCAATGTTTACTACGGTATTGTAACACATTGGTCAGACAGACATCGTAATTTAGGGTTAATCAAATTTTGTAATCTGGTGTTGCCTTCTGAAGTAAAATAATTTACACTGATTAAAAACCTATCACCATCATCTTCGTGTGCCATACCGGTTGGTGTAGGCGATCATGTCCTTGCACAATCTTCTATCTACAGTGCATCATATAAATTCTGTTGACTGTTTTCCATGTCATGACACCAAGCTACCTAGTATCATTTCTCTTTGTCATCCGTGATCTCTCTTTTCCTGTATTTTGCAAGTTGTAACCAAGTATTCCAACTTTTCTCTTCTCATGATGTGCCCAAAAAATGTTGATTGTTTCTTTCTGGTGTTTCTTAGGAGCTCCCTTTTTGTGTTGGCTCTTTGAGAATTTCCTCATTGGTCTTTTTAGCCATCCAGGGAACTTTCAACATTCTTCTGGGAAATCCCATCTCTGTGGCCTCTAATCATCTTTTCATTTGTTTGTCCACTGTCCATGATTCGCTTCCGAAGGTCAGAATTGGTTCTATATAGCACCGATGAACTCTCTTTCTCATTTCTATTGACATAGATTTGTTGCATAAGATATTTTTCATTTTCTGAAATGCTATTTTGGCCTGAGCTATTCTACTTTTTATTTCCGTGGTGCATCTTCCATCCAATATTATTGTGCCCAAGTATTTGACACGTTGCACTTGTTTCAAATTTGTCCTGTTTATTTTTATGCTGCATGATAGTGATGATTGTTTCTTTGCTATGACCATTACTTCTGTTTTCTTACTATTCAGACTGAGATCTTTTGTTCCAGTGTCACCACACCCAAGATCAGACTTCCACTTGACAAATGGATAACAAGATCTTCACAACATAGCAATTAGTTTATTCCATTCATTCTCTAAATGGTCACAATCTAATCTATCATATCTGTAAATTTACACAGCTGAACTAACTAAGGAGAGACTGACTGCTAACTGCTGACTACTTTTAAATACCTGATGGTGAACTACTCTGTTCTGACTGCTCCCTTGAATATTTTGCTCTGTTGAACGTTCTGCTCTGACTGTTCCATTGAAAATTCTGCTCTGACTGCTCCGCTGAACATTCTGCTCTATTGAACGTTCTGCTCTGACTGCTCCGTTGAACATTCTGCACTGACTTCTCCGCTGAACGTTCTGCTCTGACTACTCCATCTGCTCTGACTGCTCCGTAGAACGTTCTGCTCTGACTGCTCCGTTGAATGCCTTCTAAGCTTTATATTTCCCCCTATTTGCTATCCCAAGCTCCCTCACTCGGCCAATCAAACTCTGCCACTCTAATTTTCGTTGTCTCCTAGTTGCTACACAATTACATCACAACCGTGAAAACAATAAATCAACCCTTTTAGACATTTCCAGTTCACACTATCTTGAACACCCCATGTCCCTATGCTATGTTCCCATACTTTGCACACTTTCTACAATCTCCTGGTTCACTATTACACTTTCTTGTTGCTTTCTTTTACTATTATGTCTATCATTTCTTGTTTTACAAACCTATACAAAATTGAAATCGCCAAAAATAAATAATGTATATTTTAACCCCTGCACAAACAAGACACAGCTATAGTGAAAGCATAAAACAATATTTATCACTAAAAATAAGAATTCTAGTTTATGATAAAGTGTGATAGCTTTGGCAGAGAGTGTGCAAGAAAATTTATATGGTATTTATAAGGTAATCATTACAAAGATGGTGAAACTGAGACTGCATTGCTAAGCTACCAGTGGATAATATCAGATTGATTTTATATATATCCTACAACTTGTTATACAATGAGTTATGTCCTTCTGCTTGTAGATGTTTAGACAATTTATTTACAGGTGAATGGTATTTAACTAAGGTTAGTCGAGTTGTGAGTCAGTAAGTAAATGATATACAGATAACCCAAGAATCACCTTCATCCCTGACTTTCTTGAGGGAAAGTCATTACAAGTGAGCCAACCAGTATGTTTACCTCTTAAACAATGTACAAAATGGAAACAATTTATGTACATGGTGGAAACGTTGATACCACGGACTCTACACCCTAATATAGAGGGTCCATAAAAGTTCCTTATGTGATCTATGCTTATGGAGGTGCAGGAGAAGATTTGACAGTGCAGAGAAGACCATCACAGTGCAGAGAAGACCCTATAGGTGCTTCACCTTATAGAGAGGGTTCAAAAAGTATATTGTCTTGTTAATTAGGTACTATAAGCTATTCATAAAGATTAATGTTAGAAAACGTTCAAGAGCAAGGAAAATAGGAAAGATGGAAAACATAAACATGATGACTCAATGCATGCATTAGAGAACACAAGAACTTTCCAAAACTGACTTAAGAGATCCAGCTTCAAACCTATTCAGAAAGTTGCAAAATCAACTCAAATACCTCCTTCAGAATGGCCCAAAGAGATATACTAAACTCCTCCTATCCTATGAAGAGCATTTACAATACAGAAGAATATGCTTCAACAATTTGATTTCCTCCAATTGAAACTCTGGGTGCTGGAAATGATTTTTATCATAGAACAAATTCATTGTACATTTTCTGAATATATACCAAACAAATTACTTTTGGTGTCACTTTATTTTATATAACTAAGTCAATCTTGATGAGCAGACTGCTAACAGTTCAGCTTTAGATTTGATTTGGTGGGTGAACAAGTGTATGCTGTATGAGTTTGACTATATTTTGTTGACATTAAACAACTTTGTAGCTATCATTGTGTCAATTGTCATTTGTGAAAAAATAAAAATTTATCAAAGATCTACAATTAGCCAAAAGAAGGCTAATTATTTTAAAATTAAGAACAATTTATTTTAATTCAGATTTCAATGTTGTTGAACAATATGCACAAATGAAAACCAGGCAATTATAAATAACTTGAGTTATTCAGTTATTTGTGGGTCATCATCAATGCGCTCCGAACATGTCCATTGGTGTGTAGATCCCCTCCTCAGTAAGTCCCACAGTGTCCAGCGACTGACGACTCCAGTTCTGTGTTTTTAATAAATCTTCCTACACGCCCGCTAAGTTTCTAGTTTCTGGCTGTGGCCATCTTAACTCTCCATCTCTTTCATCCGAAGGGGTAACATGGGCTATATAACTTGAATAAAGCATTTTTCTTTAACTTTTAAAGTCACCATTCTTTGTAAAACAAACTCTATTATACCTCACTCATTAATAATATTCTATAATAATTCACAAAAATACTACTTGCTAACTATCATTTTATATATCATTATCCTCATACAGTTTGTTCTCACTGCCTTTACCCATGTGTATGGTCAATAACTGGAGCTCAATCTCACTAGTCACAACCTCGCTTTCATTTCTCACATCACTCGCAACCTTGACTTTTTTGTACCTGGGTAATCTTCAATCGCACCACTCTAGTCTTTCCCAGATATTCTGTATAATAACTCTCTCAGTATGACTGTAAAATTACCTACATTGTGATCATTAGACTGGTCTAAAAAAAGGGAAAACTACACCTTAGAAAAAGAATAAAGATTACATGTAGACATAAAAGGTGAAGAAATCAAATTATTTCTCATCTCCATAGGATTCGAGTTATAATTTGTAGCCTTTATAAAATGTATACATTAACTGCCAAACCTAAATCCAAAACCTAAATTTAAATATACCAAAATGTCAAAACATGTGATATTCATCTTTAAAAAAGGCTAAGATTAAACTTTTTGGCATGCCCATACTAAAC
The DNA here is from genome assembly GCA_032433765.1 of Megaustenia siamemsis. Classification (NCBI taxonomy): domain Eukaryota; kingdom Metazoa; phylum Mollusca; class Gastropoda; order Stylommatophora; family Ariophantidae; genus Megaustenia; species Megaustenia siamemsis. Next base: position 96,496,616 of record JAVIAB010000092.1, read on the forward strand.
GTCTGTACTTAGATAACATATTGAGAGATTTTGTTAAAATTCAAAGGGTATTTAGGAAAATTAGCCCTAACCCCAGCATTATCCATTGTTGCTATTACAATTTAGTGTCTCTCTCTCTCTCCCTGCGATCAAGACTCAATCAGAGTAGGATTCCAGACTCTCTCATGAAGTCAGCTGTCTGTTTAAGCGAATCGACTGCCCCGTATAGTTTCTCCTCCAGGGAGGTGGGCATGGACCACATTGATCTTCTCAGGTCTGCGTACTGGGGGCAATCCTGTAGAACATGTTTTGTAGTCATATTGTCCAGTGAACAGTGGCATAAGCTGGTTGTACCTATTTAGAATTTGGTGAACATGTGATTTCTCATTCTATTGTGGCCAGTGCGTAGGCGAAGTATGATGACTTGATCCCTCCTTGATAGTTTGTGGTATCCGTCACTCTCGTTATGCTTTGGGTGTTCTCGTTTCCATTTTTCATGGAACTGACCCTTAAGGATGGATTTGGCTTCATCATAACTGAGCGGATGGTTCTCTTGTGGTAATCTCCCTCCCTCCTTAGCTAATTTATCTGCGCGTTCGTTCCCGTGTATGTTACAGTGTGAAGGTATCCACTGAATGACTACTCTCTGGAAGTTATTGCATAGCTGGACCAGGGTTGTTCTCAAGTCATCTAGTTCATTGTTCTTGGGGCTTTTTAGAGATGATAATACTAACAGTGCATCAATCAGAATCACCAATTTATTGTGCATGTTATTTTTGTGTTGAGTAGCCAGTGTTGCAGCATCTCTGATGGCCTCAGTTTCTGCTTTAAAGTTGTTTGAGAATTTTCCAGTAGCTATTGACTTGGTCATCTCGTCCTGATTATTCAGCATCAAGAACACACCTCCCCATCCATTTCTGGTGGCATTTGTAGCAGAGCCATCTGTGTATATGTGGGACCAAGAGTGCTGTGGGTAGGTATCGTGTATGTGTTTTTCTGCTACGTGTTTTCTTTCTGTGTCTGATTGGGTGCCTTTTAAAATAATTCCTGTTATGTTTTCCATGAGGAGACATATCAGATGGGCCCAAGGGTTTCGATACTGTTTGGGAAAGTACTGGGTCTCCAGTAGTTAGTTCATTGGCAGTTGCAGCGAAGTTGCTCCTCTTAGTCGTACAATTCCGGAACCAGTAATTCTCTGGTATGGGGTGGCTAAGGAGCCTTCTATATTTCTTCGCTTGTTGCAATACTTTAGTGACCAGTCTGTCATCTAAGGGTTGTAAACCTGTTACTGTTTCTAGAGTCTTGATAGGTGTAGATTTCATAGCACCAGTGATGATACGGGCAGCTTGGTTCTGTGTTCTGTTAATTTTGCTAAGGTGTGATTTGGAAGCCATAGCCCAGGCTGTGACTCCATACTTTAGAACTGGTCTGACTCTTCCTACGTATAGTCTTTTCAAAATATTGCTGTCTGCCCCCCAGTCCGTTCCTGCCAATTTCTTCATAATATTTGTTCGTTTTCTGGCTTTTTTCCTTGCTCTATCTGATTTTTCCAAGTCATTCTGTGATTCATGGTGACACCAAGATATGTTGGGTTGTGGTCAATAGGGAGTGTATGGTCTTTTATCTTCAAGTTTGCAGAGAGTGATTTTCTTGAAAGGCTGAAAATTGTATATGTAGTTTTTCTTTCGTTGATTGGTAAGAACCAGGTGTTCGTCCACTTTTCAAGTTCACCTAGGGCATCTTGCATCCTGGATCCAGCTACCGACATACTTTCTTCGCGAGCCCATAACGCCAGATCATCTGCATATATTGCTGAGTGTATCCTGGGTGGAATGTCCTTTACGATGTCATTTATGAAAATCAAAAAGAGAGTTGGGAACAAAACTCCGCTTTGAGGGACACCTTGTTCGATAGAGACCTTCTTACTCAGTTGACCTTGAACTTGTACTCTGGCCGTTCTATCCTGAAGGTATTGAGAGACCCAAATGAATAAACGATTCTGGATGCCAAGTCTAGAAAGCTTGTTCTTTAAACCCTCTCGCCAAACCCTGTCAAAAGCCTTCTCCATGTCGACCCACACTGCCAGTGTGTGTTTCTTTTCTTGTAGAGCATCCTCTATTTCCTGTGCAATGTAGGTGACCAGGTCCTCAATTGATCTGTGCTGACAGAAGACACTTGGTTGTGGTACGATTTGTTGTTTTGTCTCCAAATGCCACATAAGTCTTCTGTTAACCAGCCTTTCCATGAGCTTACTCAGGCAGCTCAGTAGGCTAATTGGTCTATAGCTACTTGGGTCTATACCACACTTGAGGATGGGCACCATAAAAGCTTATTTCCAGATTGCCGGCACATGACCGCTCTTCCAGCTAGCATTTATTATCCTTAGAAGCTGGCTCTTGGCTTTCTGCCCCTGATTTAGGAGCATTTCATTGGAGATTCCATCTTTACAAGGGGAACTTTTGAGCTTCAATCCTTTGAGGGCAACATCTAATTCAGTTGGGGTAAAGATGGTCGTCTGATGTTCTTCTGGTGCTAAAGGCATGTGTTTTGCATTTTGGTTTTCCCGTCTTGCAGCTTTCTGTTTGTCTATTTGAATGTTTCTACTAATGTTTTTGCAAATCTCTATCAGTAGATTTAGTGTGAGTCTGATGATATAATATGTAGCTATATAATAGGGGGAAGAATTGAAAAAAAAAATAGAAAAAATTATATGGTAAAAGCTCTACATGACTGATAGACGACACAGATTTGAATGACGTTTAGGCTCAATAGGCCTTCAGCAGGAACAAACAAACAACACGCATACACAGATATGTAAGTAAATAAAACTAATCCTACATAGCTAACTAGTAATGAAACATCCAAAACAAAATAATCAAAACTGGTTTAAGAAAAGAAAAATTTCTTCCCATGGTGTCATGGACCATGGTCAGAATGGGGAAGACAGAGTCACGCAGGTGTAGCTGTATTTATACCCTGCTGGTCAAGACCATGTAAAGGGTTATAAAATTATGCGAGTGGGGGGAACGCTGTCTAGGTTACCTTGACTGCAAAGACACTGACAATGTCTAAAAGTATCTAAGGGCCAACAAATACATGTATACACACACACACAACTGTGTACTTGTACAAACAGACATGCACATACCTATATATATATCGACATATATATATATATATATATATATATATATATATATATATCATCATCATCATGTACAATACTGGTTGGCGTAGGTTATCATGTCCTTCCACAATCTTCTATCTACAGTGCATCGTATCAGTTCTGTTGTTGACTGCTTTCCATGCCATGACACCAAGCTATCCAGTATTTTCTCTCTTTGTCGTCCACGATCTCTCTTTCCTTTTATTTTGCCAGTTGTAACCAAGTATTCCAACTTTCCTCTTCTCATGATGTGCCTGAAAAATGTTGATTGTTTCTTTCTGATGTTTTTTAGGAGCTGCCTTTTTGTGTTGGCCCCTTTGATAACTTCCTGATTGGTCTTTTTAGCCATCCAGGGAACTTTCAACATTCTTCTGGGAAATCCCATCTCTGTGGCCTCTAATCGTCTTTTCATTTGTTTGTCCACTGTCCATGATTCACTTCCGAAGGTCAGAATTGGTTCTATATAGCACCGATGAACTCTCTTTCTCATTTCTATTGACATAGATTTGTTGCATAAGATATTTTTCATTTTCTGAAATGCTATTTTGGCCTGAGCTATTCTACATTTTATTTCCGTGGTGCATCTTCCATCCAATATTATTGTGCCCAAGTATTTGACATGTTGCACTTGTTTCAAATTTGTCCAGTTTATTTTTATACTGCATGCTGGTGATGATTGTTTCTTCGATATGACCATTACTTCTGTTTTTTTACTATTCAGACTGAGACCTTTCTTGGTGCTTTCTTTTACTATTATGTCTATCATTTCTTGTAGTTCATTCTCTGTCTCTGCTATTAAGACTGTGTCATCCGCATATTATTTATGTTGTGACCGTTGACTTCAATTCCTTTTTTGTCTACTATTGATCTCAAAATATGTTCGCTGTAAAGTGAAAACAAATCTGATGACAGAGCACAGCCTTGTCTGACTCCTTGTTTTATAAGTTGAAATTGCCCTGTTTGATTGTTAATTCGTATTGCTGCTGTTTGTTGCAGTACATGTTTTTTTATGATTTGCAGATCCTTGCCATCAATGTTTAATTTCTCTATGTAAATATATATATATATATATATATACATACATACACATATATCATCATCATCATCATCGAGTGCCTTCTCCGCAACGAAGGTTGGCTACCATGGAACGCCATTCTACTCTGTTTATTGCTTTGATGGTGCCGGCTGTCATAGATTGACTTGTCCATCTTTTGATGTTACTCGTGATGATGATATTTTTCATGGCATTAAAATTACTTTTTGCCATACCTATTCTTTTGTTTATTTCAATTTTACATTTTCCATCATTGGTTATTGCATGTCCTAGGTAGTTGTAGCTCTGGACTGTCTCCAGATGTATTCCCTCATCTGTGATATTTAATTGTAGGTCTTGAGAATTTTCTTTGTTTATGATCATAGTCTTTATATATACTCCTATATGATATATACTCATATCTAGTCCATATTTTTTGCTTGTTATGTTTATTACATTAAGCAATTGTTGTAGGTCTTTAGGATTTTCTGCTAGTAGAACAGTATCAGCAGCATATCTTAGGTTATTGATTATCTTTCCATTATTGTTTAGGCATCTCTGATATGTTTTTAAAGATTTGCTCAGTGTATAGATTGAATAAGCTTAGTGATAGGATGCATCCTTGTCTTACTCCTCATTTTATGTCCATGGGTGTAGAGTTCTCCTTGTTATATTTTATTATTGCTGTTTGCTCCCAGTCATCATCATCAAGTACCGGGCCTACTGGCATAGGTGATCATGTCTCTCCACAACCTTCGATCTCGGCAGCTATTTATCATTTCTGTTGTTGACCTTCTGCCAAGCCATTTTCTTAAGCTGTCTGTTATTTTTTCTCTTTGCTTCCCTCTATCTCTTCGTCCCTCAATTTTTCCAGTTGCTACAATTTTCTCTAGCTGTTCTCTTCTCATTACATGACCAAAGAATGATGATTGTTTCTTCCTAATATTGGAAATTAGCTCTCTTTTTGCTTTGGCCTCTTTCAGAATGTTTTCATTACTCTTCTTAGCCATCTATGGTATTCTCAACATTCTTCTGTAAAACCACATTTCTACAGACTCCAGTGATTTTCTTGTCTGTTGTCCTATTGTCCATGATTCACATCCATATGTTAAGACTGGCTCTACATAACATTTAAGAACTCTTTTTCTTGTTTCTATTGTCAAAAATGGATTGCATAGTATCTTCCTCATTTTTTGGAAAGCTGCTTTTGCCTGAGCCATTCTGCATCTCACCTCTGTTATACATCTTCCGTCTGAGGTTAACAAAGTTCCCAAATATTTAAATTCATTTACCATTTTGAATATTGTTCCACTTGTCTTTATTCTGCACTGAGGTGATGTCTTTTTCTTTGTTGTTACCATTACTTTTGTCTTTCTGCTATTAAGGCTGAGACCTTTATTTTTGCTTTCTTTCACTGTAATGTCTAACATTTCTTGTAACTCATTTTCACTCTTAGCGTTTAAGACTGTATCATCAGCATACCTTAGATTATTTATATTATGACCTCCAATTGTTATCCCAGGCATGTCCCTTATGGATCTTAAAATAATCTCACTATAAATATTAAACAAATCTGGTGACAGCACACAACCTTGTTTAACACCCTGTTTTATTTGTTGAAACATTCCCAATTGGTTTCCAGTTCTTATGGCCGCTGTTTGTTGCCAGTACATGTTCTTTATTATTCTTAGATCTTTGCTGTCTACATTTATGCTTTCTAAAATTTTGATTATTTCTTGGTGCTTTACTTTGTCAAATGCCTTGGTGTAATCTATGAAACATAGGTATAGATCTGTTTTCACCTCTATGGATCTTTCTACTAAAGATCTTATCATATAAATGGCATTGCTTGTTCCTTTATCTCTAACAAAACCACACTGTTCATCGCTAATTTCTGGACTGATTTTGTTTCGCACTCTTCGCATGATGATTCTTAGTAATATCTTAGTCATATGACTCATAAGGCTTATTGTGTGATCATCGCATTCAATCGCACCCGATTTCTTTTGTAGGGCTATGAATATTCATTTGAGCATGTCGTCAGGTATATATCCAATGTTGTAGATATCATTCAATATTTTTGTTATTATTTTGTTATTATTTGCTCCCAGTACAAATTACATATTAGTCGACCAGAAGTGCCCAAGGAAACAATCAGATCTAGGAAGGTAAGAGAGGAAGTGGATATACAAGATGTAATCTTGATAGCTTTGTGATAGCTGCCAAAGTAGTCGATAAACCTGGAGACGTCATCCTCAGGTAAGATCGGTAAGTCTGAAACAGTCATCAATGTACCGAAGGTATATGATTGGAAGGGGACCTTGATATGAATTGAGAATTTGATATTCAAGGTAACCCATAAATAGGGAAGCATAGCTGGGGCCCATCTTGGTGCCCATGGCTACTCCACTAACTTGGTCATAGAAGTTACATTGAACTCAAAGGTGTTGAGGTTGAGTACAAGCTCAGTAAGGTGGAGAAGAGTGGCAGTATCAACAGAGGGGTGTTGCCTCTGGTCATGAAAGAACCGTAGAGCCAGGAGGCCATTGGAGTGAGGAATAGAGGTGTAGAGAGAACAAACATCAAGAACGAAAAGTCGGTATGAGCGACCACAGGAGAGAGAGATGGAAGAGAAGATACTCAAGGCATGGTTTGTGTCCCTGACATATGAGGGAAGACTAACTACCATGGGCTGGAAGACCCTGTCTAAATAGTCAGATATGTGTTCAGTTGAGAAACCACACGCTGACACGATGGAACATCCTGGATTGTCGCCTGGAGTTATTCAATTCCACATTTTATAAACCCCACCCTGACGACACAATTGTCCTCCACAATAAGCAGGTCCAATCTACCATCAAAGACCTGATCCGAGACCACCTCCTTCCTCCAACACGTCCCGCCTCATTATTCCCAATAGTGGTCTTGGTAAGCCATCATTCTACATGCTCCCTAAAATTCACAAAATCGACAATCACGCAGTTACTCTATCAATCACGTAAAGCTTTTTCCATACCAATTTTTCTATTTTTTTCAATTCTCCCTCACATTTAGCTTTACCGCAACTTCACATTTTTATGCATTCATTTGCATTTCTTTGCCTTAACCCCTTGCAATATAATAGCTAAATGCTAAAATTGACCAAGGATTGTTTGCGCCATGAAACAACAAAATTCTTCTACTTGCAGCAGCAGTTATTGACTACACAAAGCAATCTTCTTCTTTCCTTCCTCATTTGCCTTTCAGCATCAAGGGGAGATATAATTTGTGGTCTTTTGCTCTTCTGTTTGCCTCTGCTGCTGTTATGTTTCCTAGTGGTTCTATAATATTACATCAATCCATCTTTTCAGTGGTCGACCCTTGGGTCTGGTGTTCTCACAATGTTTATTGAAGGCTCGTTGTGTTGTGTTCTGATCCCTTGTCACATGGCCAAACCATTTTATCTGTTGTTTGTTTATATATTCTATGGCGGGAGTTATTCTTAGCTTTTTTTCTCAGTTCTTCATTTCTCATCTTGTCTCTCTGGCTCTGAGCAGACTGAGCAATAAATAATAAAATAATCTGAACCTTTATACATCACTCTAAAGGTCTATTTTTTAAGATGATGTATAAAAATTTCACAAAAATATTTAGATCACACTGATCAAAGCTATACTTAAAATATTTGAATGAAAATTGCACCAATCAATTTTTTTTGGGGTAAATGTTTGTCTTCTTCTTCTTCTACCTTTTTAGCTCCCAGTGGAGCATAGGTCTTCAACAAACACTTTTCAAGTTGTTCTGTTTTTTGCCATTCTTTTAAGATCATTCCATGTCTTCCCCATCATCTTCATCTCTGCTTCTATCTGTCTTTTCCAAGAATTCCTTGGTCTTCCTCTTTATTTTTTCCCCTGTGGATTCCAAAAAAGGGCCTGTTGTGTAATACTCTCAGTTGGCTTCCGCAGTGTATGTCCTATCCAGCGCCGTCGCCTTCGCTGTATCTCTTTATCCACTTGTATTTGACTGGTACATTTCCATAATTCAATGTTAGTGATTTTGCCCTACCATTTCCTTCCTTTTATTCTGCGTTGCTATTCCACGTTTGATGTATATTTTACTTCTGATGAGTGGATGGACTGTGAACTTTATCGATATTTAAGTGGAATATGATTATTCTTCCTTTGTGTCGTGTGTTCACGGTTCGATAGGCAAGCACAATAGGCAAGCGGTTCGATAGGCACATGGTCCGACAAAATGATGTCGTTAGCCGGGTGTGTTCAACCCGAATGTAAAAAGTCTGTGACGGTGGATGGGGCGGAGGAATTTAAAATAATCAACAGCCCAGAAAGCGAAAACAGCAAAGTGTGTGGTACACATGAGGCACATTCAGAACATGAAAGATGAGTATGGCAGACCACTGTGAAAGAGATTGGAGCCTTATCACGTAACAGTCCAAAGAAAGCCAAGGAGAGAAATTCTAACTACTGTTTTAGGAACGAACTAAAAATAGCCACATGGAATGTTAGAACCTTACACCAACAAGGAAAACTAGAAAATCTTATGATAGAAGCAGAGAGATTAAACATAGATATTTTAGACATATCAGAAACAAGATGGAAAGAAAGTGGATACATACAAGATGATAAATATACATTTATATACTCAGGCAACAATACAGAACACCAAAGAGGGGTAGGCATACTAATAAAACGAGAACTACAAAAATATATAAATACTCAAGTGACATACAATGATAGGATTATATTAATAAAAATGAAGGCAAAGCCATTTGACATAGCAATAATACAGACATATGCGCCTACTCAAGACTATACAGATGAACAAATAGAAGCATACTATGAAGATCTAAATACAGTTATGAAGCAAGTGAAATCTTCAGACATCTTGATTGTAATGGGTGACATGAACGCAAAAGTGGGAAAAGGCAGATATAAGACCATTATAGGAAATCATGGGTTAGGAAAAAGAAATGACAGAGGAGAAAGATTAATTCAATTTTGTGAAGAAAACAGGCTAATAATATGTAACACCTACTTTGAGCAAGAGAAAAGGAAATTATACACATGGAAAAGCCCTGGTGATGGAAAGAGGAATCAAATAGATTATATAATAATAAAAGACAGATTCCGGAACAGCATCAAGAAAGCCAAAACCTATCCAGGAGCAGATATTAATTCAGATCACAATCCTGTAATGATAAAAATAAAAATAAAATTAAAGAGAAATAAACAAAATACTAATTCTGCAGCAGCAATAGATACAACAGCTTTAAATCAGAAAGATATGAAAGAAACTTATACTATACAAGTAAAGAACACATATCAGACGCTGCTAGAAGAAGGGATTGAGCAGTACAGAAGAGAAAATCCTGAAGAAAAAGTCACAACCAAATGGCAATGCATAAAAAACAACATACAAGAATTCTGTATCCCCTTACCCAAAAGGGAAAGTAACAAAAAACAAAAATGGATAACTGACAACATTTTAGAAAAAAATAGAAGAGAGAAGACAAGTGAAAAACACTGCCAAATACAAGGAAATTGATAATGAAATACAAAAAAATGTGCAAAGAGGCAAAAGAAGACTGGCTCAACCAAAGATGTCTAGAAATCGAAACTATGGAAAGTAAACAAAATTTAAGAGGAATGCACACAGAAATAAAAAGAATGACTAATAAAGACAAAAAAGCAGCAGGAATCGGATGTATTGCAAACAAAGAGGAAAGAATGCTAACAGACAACAAAGATATAATCGATAGATGGCAGGAATGCATAACAAAATTATTTCAGGACAAAAGGGACAAAAAAAACCATTCATAAAATGTACATCCAGCTATAAAATCCTGAAATCTATAGTAGAAAAAGCTAAAAAAAACAATGAAAAAGGGAAAAGCAGCAGGACCTGACAATATACAGATAGAGATGATACAGGCACTAGAAGATTTTGGCATTGAAGTGATCACAGACATGCAATGACATATACCGCACAGGATACATACCAAATGAACTAAAAACATCAACTTTTATAGCATTGCCTAAAAAGAATGGTGCAGTTGAATGCAGCGATTTTAGAACAATAAGTCTAATGAGCCATGTAACCAAAATTTTACTAAAAGTTATACAAGGAAGGATTCAGAATAAAATTAATAATGAACTAGAAGAGCAGCAATTCGGATTCAACAAAAACAGTGGGACAAAAGAAGCCATATTCAGCATGAGGACATTGATTGAAAAGTACATAGAAGTAAAAAAACCAATATATGCCTGTTTCATAGACTACACCAAAGCATTTGATAGAATACACCATGAGCAACTGATAGACTGCCTAAAAGATATAAATCTGGATGACACAGACATACGACTGATATGTAATTTGTATTGGGAGCAAACAGCTATAATAAAATATAACAAGGAGAACTCTACACCCATTGATATAAAAAGAGGAGTAAGACAAGGATGCATCCTATCACCAAGCTTGTTCAATTTATACACTGAGCAAATCTTTAAAAACATCAATGAGATGCCAGGCCTTAACATTAATGGGAAGATAATCAATAACCTAAGATATGCTGATGATACTGTTCTACTAGCAGAAAATCCTAAAGATCTACAACAATTACTTAATGTAATAAACATGACAAGCAAAAAATATGGACTAGATATGAATATAAAAAAGACCAAAACTATGATCATAAACAAAGAAAATTCTCAAGACCTACAATTAAATATCAAAGTTGAAGGAATACATCTAGAGACAGTCCAGAGCTACAACAACCTGGGACATACTATAACCAGTGATGAAAAATGTACAACTGAAATAAATAAAAGATTAGGAATGGCAAAAAGTAATTGTAATGCCATGAAAAATATACTAACATCAAAACAAATAACACCAGGGCTGGAACTAAGAATAGCAAAATGTTACATCTTCTCAATATTCCTGTATGGTGCAGAAACATGGACATTAGACCAGAAAACAGAACAGAAAATTGAAGCCTTTGAAATGTGGATTTATAGAAGAATAGGTAGAATTGGATGGAAAGAAAAGATAACAAACGAAGAAGTTTTAAACCAACTAAAAATGAAAAAAGAACTACTAAACACAATTAGAGCAAGACAAATGAAATGTTTTGGTCATGTTAAAAGACACAACAGTCTAATAAAAGTAATATTAGAAGGGAAAATACAAGGTAAAAGAGGTAGAGGCAGACCAAGACTAACATGGACGAGTAACATCAAAAGATGGACAAGTCAGCCTATGGCAATCTGCACCATCAAAGCAGGAGACAGAGTGGAATGGCACTCCATGGTAGCCAACCTTCGATGCGGAGAGGGCACTCAATGATGATGATGATGATTCTGCATAAGCATCCATTAATGAAAGTCTGTATGTTCATGGTTGTCAGTTTTGTTGTTCTCCATGTTTCACAGCCATATAATAGGACCGACTTAACATTTGAGCTAAAAATTTTTATTTTTGTATTTAACCTAATTTCTTTGGATTTCCATATGTTTCCCAGTGCAACGAAAGCTCCTCTTGCTTTTGATATCCTTATTTTGGTATCATTTTCTGTTCCTCCCTTTTTATCTATGTTACTGCCCAGATATATGTAAGATTGTACGTCTAGTAGAGGTATTTCTCCTAATTTTATTTGGTTATTGCCAACTGCATTAATTCTCATAATGTTGGACTTATCTCTATTAATCTTCAGTCCTAGCTGTTGTGATCTCTCATCAAGTATGCTCATTTTATCCTGCATCTGTTGATGGCTGTGTGATAGGAGAGCTATGTCATCAGCAAAGTCTAAATCATCAAGTTGCTTGGTCAGTGACCACTGGATTCCATTTCTGATGTTTTGAGTTATTTTCATAATCCAATCTATGGCCAGTAGAAAAAGAAATGGAGACAGAAGGCATCCCTGCCTTACCCCTGTTCTTATTTTAAATGCTTCTGTAAGCTGTCCTTTATGCACCACTCTACATTTCGTTCCTTCATACATTGTTTTTATAAGGTTAATAAACTTTATGGGGATTCCGTAATGACTCAGCAACTTCCAGAGCATTCCTCTGTCTAAACTGTCAAATGCCTTTTCGTAATCTATGAATCCAATATAAAGTGGGGATTTTAGTTTTAAACTTTGTTCAGCTATTATACGTAGAGTAGTTATTTGATCAGCACATGATCTGTTCTTCCTAAAACCTGCTTGTTCATCTCTCAAATGTTTCTCTATGGCCTCTTTTAGTCTCTCCTGAATGGTTCTGCTTAATATTTTTCCTGGCACTGATAGTAGCATAATTCCCCTATAATTTGTGCACCCCTGTAAACTTTCTTTCTTTGGTAGTTTGATCATATAACCTTCTTTCCAGTCTTTAGGTATTTCTTCCCTCTCCCAAATTTTATCTAATAGATTATGTAACATCTTGGTAGAGGTGTTAATATCTGCTTTGATGGCTTCCTTTTGAGAATTTCATCTGGTTCTGTGGCTTTACCATTTTTTAATAGCTTGATGACGTTTCCTTATTTCTTCTTTGCTTGGTTTTCCACAGTTAACGTGTAACTCTTTTTCTGCTGGTAGTATATCTGGAGGATTATTTGAGCCGGGTCTGTTCAAATGTTCTTAAAAGTGCTCTTTCCATCTCTCCATTTGTTCCCTTATATTACTAAGCAGATTTCCTTTCTTATCTTCAATAAAGGCATTAATCTGTTTGTATTTTCCACTTAATTTCTTTCTGCTGTTGTACAGTTCTTTCATATTCATTTTATTTGCTGCTTCCTCTGCCTCTTTAGCTAGTTCATCTATATATTTCCTCTTATCCCTTTTAATGCATCTTCACACTTCTTTGTTCACCTCTGTGTAAGCTTCCTGTGTCTTGGCTTTATTACTTCTCGTTTTGCTTTTATTTATGTCTGCTTTCTTTCTTTTAATTTTATCCAGGGTCTCTGCTGTCATCCATGCCTTATTCTGGCGTTCTCTTTTCTCCAGTGTTTTTTCGCATGTCTCTTTCCATATATCTTTTGCCTGTTTCCAATGATCTTTTATATTTATTATATTTTCTAGTTGGAGGACTTGTTATTTGTTTGATATTGTGACTGTGAATTTATCTTTAATACATTGTTCTTTAAGAAACCCTACATTGAAATACTGTCTACCCTTATTCGTTGTAGTATATATTTTCAGTTTAAGTTTAAGTTTGGGTATCAGAAGATGATGATCTGAAGCTACATCTGCCCCTCTATATACTTTTACATCCTGTAAGGATGACTTAAACTTATTATTAATACATATGTGATCAATTTTATTTTCCGTTCTATGATCTGGTGACACCCATGTAGCTTTATGTATTCTTTTATGTTGGAATATTGTTCCTCCTAGGCTCACTTGATTAAGGGCACAGAAATTCACAAATATCTCTCCATTCTCATTTATATCTCCAAGTCAATGTTTTTCCATAATGTATGTGTTAATTATAAAATATATGTGTTGATTATAAATTGTTTAACTACAAAATCACATATTAATCATTTCTTGTTCATTACAATTTTAAAGTAATTGGTTTTGCTAGAATAGAATAATAAAAAAAACATGTTTCATAATGCTGAAGTTATTGCCCTAAGCTGAGAAAAAATTGTTACAGACAAAATACAGCAATAGAGACAAAGAAAGAATTTAAAAAAAGAGTATTTCTACACTCCATTTATTTCTGATTTAAGTTCGCTAGACTGGATTATGAAAATAACTCAAAACAACAGGAATGGAATCCAGTAGTCACTGACCAAGCAACCTGATGATCTAGACTTTGCTGATGACATAGCTCTCCTATCACACAGCCATCAACAGATGCAGGATAAAATGAGCATACTTGATGAGAGATCACAACAGCTAGGACTGAAGATTAATAGAGATAAGTACAACATTATGAGAATTAATGCAGTTGGCAATAACCAAATAAAATTAGGAGAAATGCCTCTACTAGACATACAATCTTACATATATCTGAGCAGTAATATAGATAAAGAGGGATGAACAGAAAATGATACCAAAATAAGGATATCAAAAGCAAGAGGAGTTTTCATTGCACTGGGAAACACGGAAATCCAAAGAAATTAGGTTGAATACAAAAATAAAAATTTTCAACTCAAATGTTAAGTCGGTCCTATTATATGGCTGTGAAACATGGAGAACAACAAAACTGACAATCATGAAGATACAGATTTTCATCAATGGATGCTTACGCAGAATAAAAGGATGGAAATGGGAAAACAAAATCACTAACATAGAATTATAGAAATGTACCAGTCAAATACCAGTGGATAAAGAGATACAGCGCAGACGATAGCGCTGGATAGGACACACACTTGGTTATTTGGTTATGGAAGGCCCCGGTATCACTGCAAATGAATTAAAATCCATAATTGCTCAACCGCCCATGCCAGCGTAATCATCCGAATTAATATATCATCTCCCAAACAAAGAAAGGTAACTGTAGTCCCCATCATAGCAGTCTCAGCACACGCCAAAAGACATAAGGCGAAACCCCGCAGAAGGTGAACACTGCCAACTATTCTCTGTCATACACTGCGGAAGCCAACTGAGAGTATTACACAAAAGGCCAGTTTTTTGGAATCCACAGGGAAAAAGACAAAGAGGAAGACCAAGGAATTCTTGGAGAAGACAGATAGAAGCAGAGATGAAGATGATGGGGAAGACATGGAATGATCTTAAAAGAATGGCAAAAAACAGAACGACTTGGAAAGTGTTTGCTGAGGACCTATGCTCCACTGGGAGCTAAAAAGGTAGAAGAAGAAGAAGAAGATATGTAACTTATATCATATCTAAAATTATATAGTGTATATTAAATGGGTTACAATACAATAGGACTGTTATTGTTTATATTAAAGATTTATACATCATTTACGTCAGTTACTCATCGACGGAAAAAAACATGAGTACCTCCGAAGTCGGAGTTATCTGCCTGTGCGGCGAGGGACCCCTGTGCACACGGCTGCCAGGGAAAAATGGATTAACACGCAAAATTCAGTTCTTAGTCTCTAGGGACTTCGTCAGAGTTGAAAGCTGGCAAACGCAACAACAACAACAACAACAATACATCATTAAATGATCCACAAATTATAAAAGGGCAATATTTAACAGCCTCAACCTTGTAAAGGTTATATCTCTTAAATGATCATCATCATCATGTGTCATACCGGTTGGCGTAGGTGATCATGTCCCTCCACAATCTTCTATCCACAGTGCATCATATCAGTTCTGTTGTTGACTGTTTTCCAAGCCATGACAACAAGCTATCCAGTATTTTCTCTCTTTGTCGTCCGTGATCTCTCTTTCCTTATATTTTGCCAGTTATAACTAAATATTCCAACTTTCCTCTTCTCGTGATGTGCCCGAAAAATGTTGATTGCTTCTTTCTGATGTTTTTTAAGAACTCCCTTTTTGTGTTGGCCTCTTTGAGAACATCCTCATTGGTCTTTTTAGCTGTCCAGGGAACTTTCAACATTCTTCTGAGAAATCCTATCTCTGTGGCCTCTAATCGTCTTTTCATTTGTTTGTCTACTGTCCATGATTCGCTTCCATAGGTCAGAAATGGTTCTATATAGCACCGATGAACTCTCTTTCTCATTTTTATTGACATAGATTTGTTGCATAAGATATTTTTCATTTTCTGAAATGCTATTTTGGCCTGAGCTATTCTGCTTTTTATTTCTGTGGTGCATCTCCCATCTGATGTTAGTATTGTGCCCAAGTATTTGAAACGTTACACTTGTTTCCGATTTGTCTCGTTTATTTTTATGCTGCATGATGGTGGTGATTGTTTCTTCGATATAACCATTACTTCTGTTTTCTTACTATTCAGATTGAGACCTTTCTTGTTGCTTTCTTTATACTATTATGTCTATCATTTCTTGTAGTTCATTCTCTGTCTCTGCTATTAAGACTGTGTCATCCGCATATCGCAAATTATTTTCTTATATGATATTCATCCATATTTTTTAAAATCTGTAACTATTTTGCACCAAATATTTACAAAATTTTAATTTGGGATTCACAGTGTGGGTGGATTGTAGTTTTTTTGCTGACAATTTTGCCTAAACAGTGACCAAATTTATGGCCTTCTCTTTTTTATTGCCAAAAACTCTTTAATGTGCTCGGGTTCACACAGAACCTTCAGGTTATTGTCGTTATCTGAGATGGCTAGGCATTTGATCTTACTATTGAGGGGGGTGGGGATCTAAAGTCACAAACAAATCACTGATTAATTTTTACTATTTTTGAAAATCAACACTGCTTATGGGGGGCTTCGAACCCAGGTCCTTCCTTTCCTGAGGATGAAATTGCATCCCTAGACTACCCAGCCTCCCTGATAAACAGGTGCATGTAGGTAAAATATATATGTAAAATATATATATATGTAATAATTCTTCCATTGTAAAGATGGTGGGATCTAGGTCACGTTCTCTTGATCGCTGCAGTAAGTGCATTCGGATTCTGATTAATTTTGGTTCTCCGTTGTACTTTTCTGCGTTAAAGTAAAAGTGCTGATCTTCTTATTACATCTGCGCTGCTAAAGCAATGTTGTAAGCCGGCAACAGTCCCTTTTTGACAGATCAAGTGTTGTGAATGCGACCTTCCAACGTCTAGACTTGATCTGCGCTTTATGTCACATTGGTGCTGTTCATGGTCGTTGTTGGAATTCCTTGACGCAAGTTATTTCCATGTTACATATCAATGTAAACTACTTCATCAGCCGCAGTTTTATCTCTTTAGGGAATTTGCACAGTGTTTTGTTCGTCTTAGGCTGCTTTTAATAGAGTAATCAAAAATCGAAAGGAAACGAAATTGTGTATACGACTTTTTTTGTGTGCTACGGCATCATAATGGTTCATCGTATATCCCTAGACTCTAGACCGGCCGTACGCTAATCTTACGGTCGGTTGTTTGATGTGCGATGGGGATAATCTGACAACTAACTGTGTGTCTATATATTCGGAATTGGAGTCAACAACGATGGCCTAACATCATCAAGCGCTCTACATTTTAAAAAAATATGACGATCATCATTTTCAAGAGGACATGAACTCTCGGTATAAGGTGGATAGGCGGCGGGAACAATTGAAGGCTATGCATGAAAAGTGTTCCTTGTTGCAGTTTCCTCATATTCCAAGTCCACCTTGTTGCAGGAGCTACTGAGTTATAAGTGCTCTGTGCACACCGTGAGCTGTGTGTCTCATCCGTTTTGATCATGTTTCGATATTCCAATTGCTTTCGATGAATGATGATATCGTATGACAGGGAAAGGTTGGCCGTGTTCACTTTCTGCATGGTTTCACCTTATGTCTTTTGACGTGTGCTGAGACTGCTATGATGGGGACTACAGTTACCTTTCTTTGTTTGGAAGATGAGATTCGGATGATTATGCTGGCACGGGCGGTTGAGCAATTATGGATTTTAATTCGTTTGCAGTGATACCGGGGCCTTCCATAACCAAATAACCAAATTAGGGCTAGAATAATTCTATCTATCTATTGTCCTTTCAAGCCGAAGACGGCACATAGGGCAGAACCACAATCTCAAAAACAGAAACCTTGCGTGCCAAAATAGAATAATTACATTAAATTTGACAGCAAGTCATAAAAACTGAATTACTGCACCAAACCAATTTTAAAACTATTCTGAAAATTAGACCTCAAGTTAATATCAAAATATTAATTACAAATACCTTATATGATCAATAAATTTATTGCTCTTGTCGCTGAAACGTATGGTATCAGGATCCCATTGAATTTCCAATCTTTGCAGTCTAGGACAATGTTGTGCAAAAGCATCAACAATTTGATCTACATGAATACGAGACTGCATTTTCAAGAACCATCCATTAGCTGTGCCCAATACACAGATCCTGAAAAGAAAAAAAATTAAATATCTAATATAATTTCAACTAAAATTCAATGTTATGTGAGTATTTTACTAATAACAAATAGAAATTTATTATAGATAACAACATATATAGCTACATATTATTATTTGCTTATAAGACACAAGCGCAAGATCCAACTTAAAAAAAAAAAATTAATTGTCATTTATGTTTGATGTTTTACATATGTGGTCTATGTATGAACTGAATAACATGAGTGATGGTACACATTCCTGTTGTACTCTTCTGATTGTAAAATTTCTGACAAGCTAGCATTGATTCAAACTTTTACACTGGCTGCTTTTGTAAAGGCTTCATACAATTCACAAATATAGATAAGATGGTTATTTATTCCATCATCATCATCTGGTCGCATGTCCTTTGCATTTACTACACCCTGTCTGAAAGAATCGCTGTCTATAGCCAGATCCCCCACTTCTTCTGTTGTCATGTCCTAGGTCTCCTTGATGTCTTGAAACCATTTTCTTTTTGGTCTGCCCCTGATACGCTGCCCAGGAACCATGCCTTCTATTATTGTTCTTTCCAGTTTTTTATGTGGCCATAGTATTTTAATTTCCACTGTAAAATGGTGTTTATAGGCCAGTTATTTTTTACTGTTTAAATCTTTTAATGTCTTCATTGCTCTTTATCATTATCCAAGATATCTTAAGGATTTTTCTGTAGCATTTTGTTTCGAATGAATGAATTTTCTTCCTTGCTGTTCACAAGATTGTCCATGATTCACAACCATATGTTGCTATCGAGAAGATACAAGTCCTCAGTAATTTTAATTTTATTGCCTTGCTGATATTATGCTACATGTTCTTCGTGGCATTTAATTTTTGTGTTGCTATTGCTAATCTTTTTTTGATCATTTCCTGACAGTCTCCATTGTTAGTTACTATAGATTCCAGATATTCATAGTTTGTAACAATTTCAAGTACTTAATGATGATTTTGGGTTGGCATTTTGTTTTGTCAGTGGACATTATCTTAGTTTTCTGTATGTTTAGATACTAGAGATTTTGCTCTGCACTGTGTTTTTTAACACACTCAGTTGTCTCCTTTAATCCTTTTGAATTGTTTGAGGAGAACTGTATCATCAGAGTATGTTGAGTTCTGGAATTATGTTGCTATTTATTGTGAAAAGGTCGAACTTCACAAATCTTTCAATTGTGACATTTCTCATGATGTTTTCAGCATAGATGTTAAATAGTTATGGACAGAGAATGCATACCTGCCTCACCCCTTTTTGTATTTCAAACCAATTTGATGTTCGCCGCTATTCTGATAGCTGCTTGCTGTTCGTGATATAGTGATTTGATAAGTTGCATTAGGTGTGTTGAAAAACCCATATCTTTCATGATGTTCCACAGTAGTTTCTGGTCAATATAGCGGATAGGCAGCAATGAACAATTGAGGCACTGTCTAAAAAGCTTCATTGTTGCATTTTCCTCATATTCCAAGTCCGGTGTGCTGCAGGAGCTATGGAGATGAGTGCTCTGTGCACACTGTGAGCTGTGTGTTCCATTGGATGGTGTTTCTATATTCAGATTGCTTATGATGGAGTGCTGATATTGAATGTAGAAGGACAGTTCAGATGTGTTCACTATCGGTGCTACTATTTCTTACGTCTTTTGATGTGCGCTGTGTTTGCTACGATGGGGACTGCAACTTCTTTTTTTGTCTGGATATTCGATGAAATGTTAATTCTAATGCTTCCACTGGTATAAGCAGTTGAGCAATTATGGATTTTAAATCGTTTGCAGTGATACCGGGGCCTTCTAATAACTATAACAAAAAGGGGTGAGGCAGGTATGGATTCTCTGTCCATACCTATTCAACATCTATGCTGAGAACATCATGAGAAATGTCACAATTGACAGATTCGTGAAGTTCGATCTTTTCACAATAAATAGCAACATAATTCCAGAACTCAAGATATGCTGATGACACAGTCCTCCTCCTCTCAAACAGTGCAGTCAAATGTAATCTATGAAGCATCTATGCAGTTCTATGTTGTATTCCCTACACTTCTTAAAGATATTTCTCATGTTAAAGATGTGGTCCTGTGTAACTCTAATATATCTGAAGCCTGCTTGAACTATATGAAGTTCTTGTTCTAACTTTATTGCTATCCTATTCATGATGATCCGCAAGAGTATTTAACTCTTCTTTTCTATCCTTCTTCCTCAGCTGTTGTCGAGGGGAGATGCAATCTGCGATTCTTTGTTCTTCTGTTGGCCGCTTCTGGTGATATCTCTCCTAGTGACTCTAGTATTCCCTTTATCCATCTCTTTCTTGGCCTTCCTCTTACTCTGGCATTTTCGTAGCATTTGTTTATTGCTCTTTAAGTCATTGTTAGTTCTTTCTGTCTTGTATAGTGACTGAACCATTTTATCTGTTGTTTCTTTATGCATTCGATGGCTGGTTCAATTTCGAGTTTCTTCCTCAGGTCAGTGTTTCTTACTCTATCCCTTAAGCTGTTTCCTGTCATTCTTCTGACACATTTCATTTCGGTGGTCATTATCTTTCTTATTGTTCTAGAGTCCAATTCTGGCACTGGTAGCACAGAGTTGGTAGAAAAATTGATTTGTAAATTGCCCTTTTTGCTTCCGTACTTATTGTTTGGTTTTCCAATAGTGTTGATACTTGGCCTATAACTTGGCATGCTTTGTTACATCTTATATCTATTTCTGTCACTTTGTTATTGTCCTGTTTTAATGTGCTACCCAGATATTTAAAATTGTCTACTTGTTTCAAGGTCGTATTATCTATTATGATGTTTAGTTTTTCTTTCTTACTCGCTATTGCCACTACTTCGGTTTCATTTATGTTGATCTTCATGTTGTATTGTTTACAAGTGTTGTTTAGCCTGTTGATATGTTTTAGCAGGTCCTCAGTTGTTTCATGTATCAAAACTTAGTCGTCTGCAAATAGTATTTAATTTATTTCATCCTCTCTTCTGCTGTTTTCTTGTACGTAAATTTAGTTCTCTTTTGTGTTTTCACTTACTATCATCATTGTTGATATACTTCCTATGCTTGGGCATGCTAATTTGCATATATTGTCCATAAATGTGATGAAAAGTAGGGTGGAAAGCACGCAGCCTTGTCTTACTCCGGAGTTAATGGTGAGATGTTTAGAGTAGCCTGCTGAGGATCTTACTGTTGTGCGACTATATTCATAGAGACTCGTGCATATCTCTACTAGGTGTTGACTCAATCCGTACAAGGGCAATACAGACCATAATTGTTTCCTGTCCACCCTATCGAACACCTTTTCTTGGTCAATAAAAGCTGTATATAGTGTTTTATTATGCTCTATTGTTTTCTCCGCTAGTTGCTTTATGATAAATAGGGCATCTGTGCAGCCTCTGATCTTCCTGAATCCCATCTGAGCATCGCTTAGTTGTGTGTCTATAATTGGTCTCATTCTTCTTTCAACTATCTTGGCATACA
The DNA here is from genome assembly GCA_032433765.1 of Megaustenia siamemsis. NCBI lineage: Eukaryota > Metazoa > Mollusca > Gastropoda > Stylommatophora > Ariophantidae > Megaustenia > Megaustenia siamemsis. Next base: position 96,518,185 of record JAVIAB010000092.1, read on the forward strand.
ACTTCCCTGTGTGGCTTAATAGTGATATTCCTCTATATTGGTTGCAGTCTCTTCTACTGCCCTTCTTTTTCCATATTGGTAATTATAATGGACTGTTTCCAGTCATCTGGGACATTCTGTTGTATCCATGCAGCGTTGAATATTCTGTGTAGCCATTTACTTCCTGCTTCTCCTGCTGCTGCTAGCATTTCTACTGGGATGTTATCGATTCCGGGGGCTTTGTTTCTTGGTGCGAGTCGCAATGTTTCTTCTATTTCTTCAATTAGTATATTTAGTTCTTTATCGCCAACTATTGGTTGCTTTTTGTGTGTTTTTAGACTTGTTGATTTTACATTCAAAAGTTCTTCGAAATATTCTTTCCATTTCGTTAAGATTTGCCTTTTGTTTGTTACTGCTTGGCCTCGTTTATCATTGATGATTTCAGTTTGATCATAATTGTCTTTCTTTTGTCTTATGGCTTTAATTGTTCTATAGAAGTCTCTGATTGTTACTAATCCTTTCTCCAAATTTTACCCATGCTTTATGGTTGTCTTCTTCTTTGATTAATTTCTTCACTCATTATTATTGCTTATTAGGGCATTAGTTCTTTAGTTCAGACTCTCAGGAATGGGGATGTACAGTGATCTTTTCCAGTCTTTTGGCCAGTCTTCATTTTTCCAGATCTTCACACACAGTGTGTGTGTGGTAAATATGAACACTGGCCTCCCCTCCAGCTGGAATATCAACACTTCCTGGTGACTTTGTCTCTACAGATTTATTATTGCGATTTGTTATTAACGAACTTCATCTAGCATATGCTCTGGTTATTTTTCTTCACTTTCTATTAATATACTTGAGATTTTAAAAAGTATCTTCATATGTTGCTCTGCAGTAATTGCTCCATCTTTACAACATATCCTTTTGTTTGATTAATATGTTGCCACGGTGGTCATTAATTACTTGAACTGATGGTAAAAAATTGCATGTTATTCTAATTTCTCTGAATGTTTCTCTGTCTCTTCATTCAGATAGAGCTCTTCAATTCTGCCACAGGCATTCATAATATAACTGTTTTTGTCTCTTATGATCTTTGTTCAAACTGCTTTTGTGTATTTTCTGTATTCATCACTGTTTCACTTTGCTCTTATCTGCTTTAGTTTTCTTCTATGAGGGTCAGTGTTTTGTCCAAGATGTAGTCTTGTTTCTTGTGTGCTTTTCTGGGGATAATGTATTGTGCTGATGAGATGAGAATATCTCTTGTATATTTATTCCATAATGTTTTAAAATATGCCATTATAATTATCTACTTTGTCAAAAGCTTTTTTTCTGGTCTACAAATGTTAAATACAGTCCTTGGTTATGTTAATACATTTTTCAGTGAACAAGGCAAAAATAGCATCTGAAACTAGTTTTTTTCTTAATCTTATTTGCACGCCATTTAAATCAAATGGATTTAATATTATAGGGGGTAATTAGCATAGTGGTTTATAAATAAAGTGAATATTTCCAGCTTCATATCAGCTACAGTCAATAAAAGAATGAATACACCTCACTCACAGAATTAAAAACAGCATTAATAGCACACACAAAAAAGTCTCTTCACTTTAAAATTCTGTCGTTTGTTCAGTAAAAATGTAAAATGTCACACCCCTAAGACATGATCTAGAAGGGTCCAGGTTCGATCTCCAGCAGCAGTGGATTTTTTTTCTGACTGATAAGGCTCCAGGGTTTACCCAGCCTCTAAAAATGGGTACCAGAGATTTTTCTGAGAAGTCAAGGCGGCCTCTATCATTCGTCTCTCCAAGGCCATGCCCCCCAGTCACATTTTGCACTTTAGCTGTTCCTACCTTTGCATTGAAATCCCCTGATATAATAGTTATTTCTTGGGATTTACACTGTTCCATGGCTGCCTCTAGCTCCTCATAAAAAGTGTCAATGTTATCTTCTTCGCTATTACTTGTTGGTGCATAAACTTGAATTATGTTGATATCCACTGGTCTACCTCTCAATTTTACTAGCAGAATTCTGTCTGATACTGGCCAAAATCCTTTCACCGTTTTGCTTCTTTCTCTATCTAACATGATGCCTACTACTCTTTTGTGTGTGGTTCCCCTAGAGTAAATTACATTTCCACTGTCGCGTTGTAATAATCCTGCTCCTTTCCATCTCATTTCACATAGTCCCAAGATGTTCAATTTCATTCTCTTCATTTCTTGACTGATGTTTTCTAGTTTTCCAACCTGGAATGCTGATCTAATGTTCCAAGTTCCTATTGCTAGTGTCTCTTATTTTTGATCTTGCATACAGTAGCATGATGATGATCGGGTGTCACCCGTAGCACATGACACTCCCTACTGGACGTGGTGGCTGTGAAGTCCCCATTAACGTCATTAGCTGTAAATATAAAGTTGTGGTTTGTCATGATTATTCCAGGCAATATAAGAAGGTATTTTGCCATTCCTTTCCTTCTTGGCAGTGACTGTACTAGTCGGAGATCACAGCCATTGTTTCTATACATGAGATCCTCTGCCTGCCATCACGGTGTGGGGACCATAACCGGCACTACTTGTCGGCTGCTCCCACAACACCATCCACCACCTGCTCCAATGGCTTCACATAACCCTGATAGGGGACTAAACAGGAGCTCCATCTTGCCCAAGGATGTCCCGAAGACTAGCGGAGGAAAGGAGACGTCTTACTCCTCCTTTGGTAGGGTAGAACTCTATCCCGCTATCCTAATGTGACTGGGGGGCATGGCCTTGGAGAGACGAATGATAGAGGGGATAGATTGATAGATTGGGCAAAGACACATGAAATGATTATAGGTAACACCTTGTTCAAACAACACCCTAGGCGACTATGGGCATGGCAAAGACCAGACAAAAAAGTACACAATTAAATTGATTTTATACTGGTACAGAGAAGATTCAGGAATGGGCTAGCATCTGTTAAAACAAGGCCAGGAGCAGATTGCAATAGTGACCATGTACCAGTAGTTGGAAAGATAAGAATAAAACTGCGGAAGGCACAGAAATCACCAAGAAATATAAAATTAGAACTAGATATGCTAAGAGTAGATAAACAGATGAGTGATAAGTACAGCACGATAGTACAAAATAGATATAATGCTATTGAGAAAATACAGGACATTCAGAAACAGTGGAAAATGCTCAAAAAAATCGATTCAACAAACATCAAAAGAAGTAATACCAGTGACTAAAAGAATCAATAAAAAGAAATGGACGATAGAAGAAATATTACAACTAATGTATGAAAGAAGAAAACATAAGAAAGAAGAATGGACATGCAAAATATTGCACAAAGAGATCCAAAACAGATACAAAGAAGCAAAGGAAGGATGGTTAAAACAGAAATGTGAAAAAATGGAAAAACAACAAAAGAAAGACTCAAAATTTATACACAATCAGTTAAATGAATTAACGAGAGAAGACAATGGAAAGATGGGCAGAATATATAAGTCAACTATATGATGATGAAAGACCAGAATTAAACAATTCAAATGACGACACAGGACCACCAATAATGCAGAGTGAAGTGGAGGACGCAATTCAACACATGAAAAGAGGCAAAGCTCCAGGTCCCGACAATATAACAATCGAAGAGATAAATACATTAGGAGAGCTGGGAGCACAAGTCATAACAAAACTACTCAATGACATATACAACACTGGACACATACCTGAAGATCTACTAAAATCTATCTTTGTAGCCATACCGAAGAAGTCAGGAGCCACTGATCGTGAAGACCATCGCACTATTAGTCTCATGAGCCATATTACTAAAATATTAGTAAGAATCATCATGAGATGACACAGTCATAATAGCAGAGACAGAGAATGAGCTACAAGAAATGATAGATATAATAATAAAAGAAAGCAACAAGAAAGGTCTCAGTCTGAATAGTAAGAAAACAGAAGTAATGGTTATATCGAAGAAACAATCATCACCATCATGCAGCATAAAAATAAACAAGACAAATCTGAAACAAGTGCAACGTTTGAAATACTTAGGCACAGTGATAACATCAGATGGAAGATGCACCACAGAAATAAAAAGCAGAATAGCTCAGGCCAAAATAGCATTTCTGAAAATGAAAAATATCTTATGCAACAAATCTATGTCAATAGGAATGAGAATAAGGGTTCATCGATGCTATATAGAACCAATTCTGATCTATGGAAGCGAATCATGACAATAGACAAACAAATGAAAAGATGATTAGAGGCCACAGAGATGGGATTTCTTAGAATGTTGAAAGTTCCCTGAACAGCTAAAAAGACCAATGAGAAAGTTCTCAAAGACGCCAACACAAAAAGGGAGCTCTTAAAAAACATCAGAAAGAAGCAATCAACATTTTTTGGGCACATCATGAGAAGAGGAAAGTTGGAACACTTGATTACAACTGGCAAAATAAAAGGAAAGAGAGATCGCGGACTACAAAGAGAGAAAATACTGGATAGCTTGTTGTCATGGCATGGAAAACAGTCAACAACAGAACTCATACGATGCACTGTGGATAGAAGATTGTGGAAGGACTTGATCGCCAACGCCAACCGGTACAGCACATGATGATGATGATGAAAGGCGGCCTGGTGTGATTCTGACCACATCACCCAAAAATATGCCATGGTTATAGAAAAATATGGTCACTAACACCATAATCCCCATACGACTAGCATAGCGTGGAAGGAACCTTTACTTTTTTAAGACATGATTATATATTCTGAAGACATCCATTACCTTTTTATATTTACTACTGACACCCCTTATCAGCAACCAACTGTGATGACAAATGGTCATTTCTGCTCAACTACTGTTGCATGTTGTATTTATGCTGTATATAATAAATATTAACCAGAGCTATTGTTTTATTCATGACACGAAATTAACAAATAAAAAAATAATCATCATCATCATTGAGTGCCGTCTCCACATCGAAGGTGGCTACCATGGAGTGCCATTCCACTCTGTCTCTTGCTTTGATGGTGCAGATTGTCATAGGCTGACTTGTCCATCTTTTGATGTTACTCGTCCATGTTAGTCTTGGTCTGCCTCTACCTCTTTTACCTTGTATTTTCCCTTCCAATATTACTTTTATTAGGCTGTTGTGTTTTTAACATGACCCAAAAATTTCATTTGTCTTGCTCTAATTGTGTTTAGTAGTTCTCTTTTCATTTTTAGTTGTTTTAAAACTTCCTCATTTGTTTTCTTTTCCTTCCATCCCAATTCTACCTATTCTTCGATAAATCCACATTTCAAAGGCTTCAATTTTCTGTTCTGTTTTCTGGTCTAATGTCCATGTTTCTGTGCCATACAGGAATATTGAGAAGATGTAACATTTTGCTATTCTTAGTTTTAGCCCTGGTGTTATTTGTTTTGATGTTAGTATATTTTTCATGGCATTGAAATTACTTTTTTCCATACCTATTCTTTTATTTATTTCAGTTGTGCAGTTTTCATCACTGGTTATAGTATGTCCCAGATAGTTGTAGTTCTGAACTGTCTCTAGATGTATTCCTTCAACTTTGACATTTAATTGTAGGTCTTGAGAATTTTCTTTGTTTATGATCATAGTTTTAGTCTTTTTGATATTCATATCTAATCCATATTTTTTTGCTTGTCATGTTTATTACATTAAGTAATTGTTGTAGATCTTTAGGATTTTCTGCTAGTACAGTATCATCAGCATATCTTAGGTCAATGATTATCTTCCCATTAATGTTTAGGCCTGGCATCTCAGTGATGTTTTTAAAGATTTGCTCTGTGTATAGATTGAACAAGCTTGGTGATAGGATGCATCCTTGTCTTACTCCTCTTTTTTATATCAATGGATGTAGAGTTCTCCTTGTTATATTTTATTATTGCTGTTTGCTCCCAGTACAAATTAAATATCAGTTGTATGTCTGTGTCATCCAGATTTATATCTTTTAGGCAGTCTATAAGTTGATTATGGTGTATTCTATCAAATGCTTTGGTGTAGTCTATGAAGCAGGCATATATTGGTTTGTTTACTTCTATGTACTTTTCAATCAATGTCCTCATGCTGAATATGGCTTCTTTTGTCCCACTGTTTTTCCTGAATCCGAATTGCTGCTCATCTAATTCAGTATTAATTTTATTCTGAATCCTTCCTTGTATAACTTTTAGTAAAATTTTGGTTACCTGGCTCATTAGGCTTATTGTTCTAAAATCACTGCATTCAACTGCACCATTCTTTTTAGGCAATGCAATGAAAGTTGATGTTTTAAGATCAACAAAATAATAAGTGTCACAAAAACTTGTATTTGACAAAATCATCTCTCAGATCTCCTATAACACAAATAATTACATATTGAAGCCATGTGTTGCAATTCACATTAATAAACCATTGAGTCGTCTTCTTCTACTTATCAGCTCCCTGTGGAGCATAGGTCTTCAACAAATACTTGCCAAGCCGTTCTGATTCTTGCCATTTTTTTAAGATCATTCCATGTCTTCCCCATCATCTTCATCTCTGCTTCCATCTGTCTTCTCCAAGAATTCCTTGGTCTTACATATTTGTCTTTTTCCCTGGGGATTCCAGAAAAGGACCTGTTGTATAATACTCTCAGTTGGCTTCTACAGTGTGTGTCCTATCCAGCACCATCGTCTTCACTGTATCTCTTTATCCACTAGTATTTGACTGGTACATTTTCATAATTCTATATTAGTGATTTTGTTCTGCCATTTCCATACTTTTATTTTTATTTGCGTAAGCATCCATTAATGAAAGTCTGTATGTTCATGATTGTCATTTTTGTTGTTCTCCATATTTCACAGCCATATAATAAGACTGACTTAACATTGGAGTTGAACATTTTTATTTTAGTACTTAACCTAATTTCTTTGGACTTCCATATAAACATACAAACCTTTAAGTATTTCAATTTAAAATGGAAGATATTCTCATGAAACATAGTAACAAATATTTTGATAAAGATTGATATTGAATATTTTTTTTTTAAATGTGTTCATAACTGTCTGATTTAGTCTGAAAAATTTGTGGGGTGTTTTTATTTTTTTCAGAAGTTTGGTAAAAAAAAAAATAAACTACTCTGGTCTAGTAAGATTTTGAAAACAAGTCATAAGATTTTGAAAACAAGTCATGATTTCATTTCATGGTTAATTCATCACCACCATCCAGAACTGTCAAATGTGTCACAAGGCAAGTCGTGTACCTTGCCAAAAGTTTATGACTAATTAAGATTCATTATTTATATTGCACTGTGACTCAACATGCAACAAGAAAGTTTAGAGCAGCTAACACTAATACCCAACCTTTGACATCAGTCAGACCAAAACTTACAAAGACTATACTATGTCAGCACTCAGTGGGTTAGTGAAACAAGATGCCTAGTCTTGAAGACTAAATACTGAATACTAAATTTTTGGCACTAAAGTACGAGGGTTGGTGAAAACAAATGTTGCACATTAGTATAAAGAAAATGAGGCAAGTAGCTGAAATTGTTGTAAACTTTAGTTATTTTTGTTTCTTTTGAATTGAACACAGCACACTGAGCAGAAATCATAACTTTCCATGTTGATGATTCACTGCTAGGTCTTGTATTGTTCTATAGCCGATTGTTGATCAAATCTATTAATTGTTCTTTGTAAAGATTCTTTGTTTCTCAGGACAATGCAGTGACTCATGCAGCTTATGATACCATCTCCATATATTCCATCTACCATATACTCACCAGACTTAGCATGAGTGACTTCTTTCTGTTTTGTGGATGTAGTTTTTCAAATTATTAAGACTCTACTGAACTGGAGACATGATCTGTATACGGACATAAGAGTTCTACAACGAGGAAGGTGAAGCATTGAGAGTAATGAATTGTCTTGAGGGATGAGCACATAGAAAAGAATTAAAGTTCACACTAATTATCAGGTGTGTGCTTTGACCCCTCATTAACATGCAAAACTTTTTGATTGACCCTTATATGCCATGAGAAAAAGAGATATGTTGTTCCATAGAGTGGAAACAGTACAGCTTGGCACAATATAGCAAACATCTTTTTTAGCTAAAGTTGAGCTTCTTGATTATCTTACACTTCTTGTAAAACCTGTTGTAGCAATGCTATTACTTCAAATTGCTAGAATGAGATTTTTGAATTCTTGGAACTCAAAACAGTATAATGGGTAGGGTAAAGGATGCCTCAGGTGAACAAAGGTGAACATCATAGAGGAATAAAGCATTACATTTATTTTGTACTAGACCATAGCATTTGAAATGTGAAGGCTATTATTATTACCTTCGCAAGAAAGAAGCTGTGGTAGAGAGTAATTGTTAGTGAACTGTTCTACTGAGGACAAGAAACCAGGGTCAATCTCACAACTGACTGGTTTCAAGGTTCACCTAGCCTTAAATGGGTATTGGAGACATTTTATCTGGGAAAGAGATAGATGGCTTAGCATAGTGCTGACCACATTACCTAAAGATGTTGCAGCAGTTGTATTATTATTATATATCTATCTATCTATCTATTGACCTTTCGAGCCGTAGCCGGCTCATAGGGCATAGACCCAGATACTCTTTCTCTTATCTAAATTTTTTTCTAGAAGTTTTCAATCACTCTAAAGATATTATATCAAATCTCGCCATTTGCCTCTGTTCTGTGCAAGCAACTCTATCTTATTGAGGGAGCCGATTCCTGCTGCTCTTGCCTCTCTGATCAATGTTCTTTTCAGTGTCTCTCTGGGTCGGCCTCTTTTCCTCTTACCTGTTGTTTCCCACATGAGGGCTTGCTTCGTTATTCAGTTATTATCTCTCCTCATCACATGTCCAACATATGACCATCATCTTTTCTTGATTCTCATCATCATCATGTGCCATACTGGTTGGCGTAGGCGATCATGTCCTTCCACAATCTTCTATCCATAGTACACTGTATCAGTTCTGTTGTTGACTGTTTTCCATGCCATGACACCAAGCTATCCAGTATTTTCTCTCTCTGTCATCCACGATCTCGCTTTCCTTTTATTTTGCCAGTTGTAACCAAGTATTCCAACTTTCCTCTTCTCATGATGTGCCCGAAAAATGTTGATTGCTTCTTTCTGATGTTTTTTAAGAGCTCCCTTTTTATGTTGGCCTCTTTGAGAACTTCCTCATTGGTCTTTTAAACTATCAGGGAACTTTCAACATTCTTCTGAGAAATCCATCTCTGTGGCCTCTAATCACCTTTTCATTTGTTTGTCTACTGTCCATGATTCGCTTCCATAGGTCAGAATTGGTTCTATATAGCACAGATTAACTCTCTTTCTCACTTCTATTGACATAGATTTGTTGCACAAGATATTTTTCATTTTCTGAAATGCTATTTTGGCCTGCGCTGTTCTGCTTTTTATTTCTGTGGTGCATCTTTCATTTGATGTTATTATTGTGCCCAAGTATTTCAAAAGTTGCACTTGCTTCAGATTTGTCTTGTTTATTTTTATGCTGCATGATGGTGATGATTGTTTCTTTGATATAACCATTACTTCTGTTTTCATCATTTCTTGTAGTTCATTCTCTGTCTCTGCTTTTAAGACTGTGTCATCCACATATCGCAAATTATTTATGTAATATTATTTTATACTGATCATGACAAATCACAACTTTTCTTGATTACTGAAGATATTAGTGGCTGATTGGCGATTTCTCTAATATCTTTGTTTGTTTTGAATTCGTTCCATTCTATACCAAGTATTTTCCTTAGACATTTATTTTCGAATGCGTTCAACTTTGTTTCTATGTCTCTTGTTGTTTTCCAGCTCTCACATGCATATATAAGGGTAGATAGTACGTTTGATTTGAATAGTCTAAGTTTTGTGTTTGTGCTGATGAGTCTTGATGTCCACAACTTTCCAAGGCTTCTGAAAGACATTGCTGCTTTAGCTATTCTGATTATAATTTCTTTACTTCTATCCCCTTCCCAATCAATGTGACTTCCAAGATAAAGTGGTCGATCTCTTCCACTGGTTTATATTCCATGTATATTTTCATCTGTTGGAATTAAGCTTTTCATGTCTTTAGTCTTTTCATGAATAATCTCAAGCCCAATTTTGCTGGCTATTAATGAGAGTTCCTGCATCGTTTTTATCTGACTGCTGATGAGGACTATGTCATCAGCAAAGTCAAGGTCCTCCAAATGGTCTCCTTGTAACCATTCGATGCCTTTATTACCAGTGCAGCATTTCTTTATTATGAAGTCCAAAACAATTCCAAATAACAAGGGCAATAAAATACATCATTGTTTAACCCCAGTTTCTAATGGAAAACATTTGCTCAGTCCTTCCTCTGTGCGAACTGCACATATGTATCCATCATACATGTCTTTGATAATATTTATGATTTTTGATGGGAAGCCATATTGCTTCCAAATTTTCCACAAAGAATCTCTATGAATGCTGTCGAATGCTTTTTTGAAGTCAATGAAGTTAAGCACAAAGGTTTTTGCTTTTCAATGTGTTTCTCCAATATAAGTCGTAGAGTAAACATGTGGTCAAGGCAGCTTCTCCCTTTTCTAAACCCAGCCTGTTCTTCATGCATTACTGTATCTATTGAATCCTTTATTCCATTCATGATGATTTTGCAGAATAACTTTGAGGCAACTGACAAAAGTGTCACGCCTCTCCAGTTGTTACAATCTCTGAGATTGCCCTTTTTTGGGATCTTAACAATGATTCCTTTTCCCCGAGGCACCTTCTCTGCTTTCCAAAATGATGTTGAACATTTCCTGGAGGTGTATTAAATTATGGCTATCAATTGCCTTAAAGAGCTCAGCTGTTAACTTATCCTCGCCAGCAGCCTTGTTGTTGTCGATATGCTTTAAGGAGGTCTCAGTTTCACTCAAGGTGAAGTCATCTAAATTTATATCTAATTCTGCTGCTGGTGTTTCAGCTACAAAATCTATTAAATTGTGGGGTAGTGGACGGTTAAGAATTTCTTTGTTGTTAGCATTGAACCAAATTTATCTATAATTGGTGCTCCACTGGATAAAGGTGTTTGTCAGCAACTTTTGTACAGTATAAAGAATTCTGCTGTCTCCTGCAATTGCAGCTGTCTCTGCTTTCTATGCCAAATTGTCTATATACGCTCTTGCATCTCTTCTTGCTGAACTTTTCACTTTGTTGTCTAATTCTTTGTATGTTGCTTTTGCCAGGACCTTTCCAAGATCTGTCTTTACATTAGTCATGGCTCTCTTTGCTTCTCTTCTATCTTTGATGTATTTCCATGTAGTGTCTGAAATCCATGCTTGTTTTGTTGGCTTTTAAATTTTAATATAATTTTCCCAATGCACAGGTTGTGGTCACTATTAACATCAGCACTTCTGTATGCTCGTACATCTATCAATGATGATCCGAATTGTTGTTTAATACATAGGTGGTCAATTTGATTTGAGGTTCTATCATCAGGAGATATCCATGTTTTTTTGTGTATATTTTTGTGTGGAAATAATGTAATTCTATTAATCTAATAATCAACAATATATTCTGACTTGTATCACACCCTTCTCTCCCCATTACATGCTCCACTCCTAAATTGTCTTTTCCTACTTTGGCGTTGAAGTCTCCCATTACAATTAAAAGATTGTGTTTTGGTATTTTGTTTATAAGTTGTTGTAGTTGGTTATAAAAATAGTCCATAACTTCACAATCAACTTCGTTTGTAGGTGCATAGCATTGGATATTTGAAAGTCTTCCATATTTTGTTTTGTAGCGGGTTCCTATTCTAATAAACTTCTGGCAGCTATGTCTGTTATCATTATGCCAACTCTTTCGCGGTGTTTTCCATCTTCCCTTCCTGAAAAAACTACTATATTATTATCAACAGATTTCCTATCTGTTCCTAGCCAGCGCATTTTGCTTAATCCTAATATATGTAGGTCATATCTATTCATCTCGCTCGCGACTTGTGCTTGTTTTGTCGGCACGACCATTGTTTGTACATTCCAGAATCCTATTTTTGTTGTTGTTTTAGGGCCGTAAATACTATCACTATTATCTACTGCTAATCTACACATTCTGTATCAGGTCTACGTTTCATTAACAAAAGCCTTTTTATGATAGCGGCTTGTTAAACCTCTGATCAACAGTTCTATACCAAGCAGGAGAAAAACAAATCCCCCATTCTGGATCCATCCGGAAACTTATTATTATTCTTCTTCTTCTTCTTCTTTCCTTCCTCATTTCCCTTTCAGCGTCGAGGGGAGATATAATTTGTGGTCTTTTGCTCTTCTGTTCGCCTCTGCTGCTGTTATGTTTCCTAGTGCTTCTAATATTCCATCGACCCATCTTTTTCGTGGTCGACCCTTGGGTCTGGTGTTTTCACAACGTTTGTTGAAAGCTCGTTGTGTTGTGTTTTGTTCTTTCTGCCTTGTCGAGGCCAAACCATTTTATCTGTTGTTTCCTTATATATTCTATGGCGGGGGCTATTCCTAGCTTTTTTCTCAGTTCTTATTATTATTGTTCTTTCTCTTATTATTATTATGTAACTATATTGTTAATATAAGGCACTAACACCATAATCCCTATAAGCAACACTTGAGGCATGAGAGGTTTTTCTATTATTTTCAAACTCAGCAACACCCCCCCCCCCCATTTCTTCATTTTCGAAAGAAGGATGTTAAGCTTAGACTATGCCACAATTCCTAATGATGACCTAACTTACTAATGCAAAAGTCTCTATGATTTGCAGCTGATTTGCAATAACAGAAGCAGGATATTATGCAGAGCCACATTTACCTAAGGCTCTTAGGCAAGGAGAATATGGCCACACCCAAAATAATCTTCTGAGCCACTGAGTCAATGTTTGTTGTAATATTATAAGCTCACTTTGTATACAAACTGCAACTGCATTTGTTTATTTCTGACCATATTATTCTCCATAGCCCAGTGCTGATATTAAATGGAATGAATGAAGGAAAAAGTGAATAATAATAGTTACAATTTACAGAAAATGACTAATGTTGAACATTTTTAGCTTTTGTAACTATCTCTTTTGAGTAAATAGAAATAAATGGTGGGAACCCCAGGAATATAGTGTAAATGGACAACTATTATAGAAAAAAGTGAAATGACAAAACTGCCTCCTTGTTAACAGCACAGATATGATAAGTATATGTTCTATCACTATTCATATTCATCATGTATATGAACAAAACTTACCAAAACTGCAAAGCTCAAATCAAGACTTTAAATGAACTATCATTAGCTAATAATCAGAGCCTATTATATAACAATATACTTCAACACCACCATATCAACTGTCTAGACATCATCTGCCAGGAGCATGACACAAGGAAAAATAATGAAAATAAAATATTAATAACGTAGTTATTGGACATGAAATCCATCAAAAAATTTAATTACAAATGGTAGAAAAACACTAAAAATAGTAGTGAATAAAAATACTTAGGCAGCATCTTCATTCACAATGATAAATACCAGATAAAGAGACTGAAACTAGAATCCAAACAACATAAACTACCAAATAGTACCAATGCTGAAATGTCAGAATGTTATTATTCAACACCATAATCAAGTACCTTGTCTAGGGAGGAAAGTGCTCTTTTGATGGCCACTGAATATTTTCCATTGTCTAGTTGTGATGCTTTCCTCAGTGAGTATAGTCTGTTGACAGTTCTTGATGTCATTGTTTAATTTTCATCCTTTTCTCTACTTTCTAGGAACTATCTATCTATTATCCTTTTGAGCCAAAGATGCAATTTCTAGACTCTTGTGTCCGACGATATTTGTTATCCTTACACAGGACCTGCATTGTATCTCATCACATGGTTCTGTTCTGGGTGAGTCGCTCATCTCTGTGAGAGAACTGATGCCTTCTATTGTTGCCTCTTATCTCAATGTTTTTTTAGCGTTTCTCTAGGTCAGCATCTTTTTTTTTACTCTGGTTCCCATTTGAGGGCCTGCTTTGAGATTCTCTTGTTCTCATCACATGGTCAACATATGACCACCTTTTTCTCTTAATTATATATGAAATTGTTGGAAGCTTTGTCATTTCACTTATTTCTGCACTAGTCTTGAATTCATTCCATGATATACAAAGTATTTTCTTTAGGCATTTGTTTTCAAATGCATCCAGTTTATTTTCTATTACTTTAGTTGTTTTCTGGCTCTCATCTGCATAAGTAAAGATGGATATTACATTTTATTTGAAAATCCTAAGCTTTTTTTTTTTTTTTTTTTTTTTTTTGTGGTTAGTAATATTTGATTTAAGAGGAAGACCCAGAGAGACACTGAGAAGAACATTGATCAGAGAGGCAAGAACAGCAGGAATCAGCTCCCTCAATGAGATAGAGCTGCTTGCACAGAACAGAGACAAATGGCAAGATTTGCTAAAATATCTTTTAAAGAATTGAAAACTGCTAGAACAAAAATTCAGATAAGAGAGGGAGTATCTTGGTCTACACCCGATGGGCCGGCTACGGCTCGAAAGGTCAATAGATAGATAGAATTTTGATTTGCATATTATATCAAGGTTTCTGAAAGTCATTGCTGCCTATGCTATTCTGATTCTAATTTCTTTCTTTATGTCTCCTTCTTGATCTATGCAGCTTCCAAGAGATACAAAATGATCTACTTCTGGCACTGATTTTCCTTCAAGATATATATTTATTTTCTTCTGGGTGAATTTAATTTTGTATAACTTTTGTCTTGTCATGGTTGATCTCACATCCTTTTTTTTTCTAGCCATTAATGACAGGGCATTAGTTTTTTCTTACATCATTGCTATTGATAAGGACTATGTTGTGTGCAAAATCAAGACTCTCCAATTGAGATTCGAGTGTTCATCAATTACCTTTGTTACCTGTACAGCATTTTTGCATTATGAAGTCAATAGTAATTCCAAATAGCAAGGAGATAAAGTTCATCCTTGTATCAAAGTTCATCTCTGGTATTTATCTGGAATCATTCACTCAAACCTGCCTCTGTGCAAAATGCACATGAGAAGCCATCATACTATCTATCTATTTATCTATTGACCTTTCGAGCCGTAACCGGCCCATAGGGCGTAGACCAAGATACACCTTCTCCTATATGAATTTTTGTTCTAGCAGTTTTCTTTTAAAGATATTTTATCAAATCTCGCCATCTGTCTCTGTTCTGTGCAAGCAGTTCTATCTCATTGAGGGAGCCGATTCCTGCTGCTCTTGCCTCTCTCATCAATGTTCTTCTCAGTGTCTCCCTGGGTCTTCCTCTTTTTCTTTTACCTGTTGTTTCCCATATGAGGGCTTGCTTTGCTATTCGATTATTATCTCTTCTCATCACATGTCCAACGTATGACCATCGTCTTTTCTTTATTACTGAAGATATTAGTGGTTGATTGGCGATTTCTCTAATTTCCTCGTTTGTTTTGAATTCGTTCCATTCTATACCAAGTATTTTCCTTAGACATTTATTTTCGAATGCGTTCAACTTTGTTTCTATATCTCTTGTTGTTTTCCAGCTTTCACACGCATACGTAAGGGTTGATAGTACATTTGATTTGAATAGCCTAAGTTTTGTGTTTGTGCTAATGAGTTTTGATTTCCACAACTTTTCAAGGCTTCTGAAAGACATTGCTGCTTTAGCCAGTCTGATTCTAATTTCTTTGCTCGTATCCCCTTCTCGATCAATGTGACTTCCAAGATAGATGAAGTGATCGATCTCTTCTACTGGTTTGTTTTCCATGTATATTTTGTCACTTGTTGGAATTAAACTTTTCATGACTTTAGTCTTTTCATGATTGACCTCAAGCCCAATTTTGCTGGCTATTGATGATAGTTCATTTGTGTTTTCCTGCATCGTTTTTATCTGATTGCTGATGAGAACTATGTCATCAGCAAAGTCCAGGTCCTCCAAATGGTCTCCTTGTATCCATTCGATGCCTTTATTACCAGTGCAGCATTTCTTCATTATGAAGTCCATAACAATTCCAAATAACAAGGGCGATAAAATACATCCTTGTTTAACCCCAGTTTCTATTGGGAAACATTCGCTCAGTCCTTCCTCTGTTCGAACTGCACATGTGTAACCATCATACATGTCTTTGATAATATTTATGATTTTTGATGGTAAGCCATATTGCTTCAGAATTTTCCACAAAGAATCTCTATGAATACTATCAAATGCTTTTTTGAAGTCGATGAAGTTAAGTACAAAAGGTTTTTGCTTTTCAATGTGTTCCTCCAATATAAGTCGTAGAGTGAAAATGTGGTCAAGACAGCTTCTCCCTTTTCTAAACCCAGCCTGTTCTTCACGCATTACTGTATCTATTGAATCCTTTATTCTATTTAGGATGATTTTACAGAATAATTTTGAGGCAACTGACAAAAGTGTCACGCCTCTCCAATTGTTACAATCTCTAAGATTGCCCTTTTTTGGGATCTTAACAATGATTCCTTTTTTCCATTTATGAGGCGTCTTCTCTGTTTTCCAAATGATGTTGAACATTTTTTGGAGATGTATTAAATTATGGCTATCAATTGCCTCGAGGATCTCAGCTGTTAACTTATCCTCTCCAGCAGCCTTGTTATTGGTCATTAGCTTTAAGGTGGTTTCTATTTCACTCAAGGTGAAGTCATCTAAATTTACATCTAATTCTGCTGCTGGTGTTTCAGCTTCAAAATCTATTAAACTGTGAGGTAGTGGACGGTTAAGAATTTCTTTGAAGTGTTCCGCCCAACGGGCTTTTATGTCTGCGCTTGTTGTTAGCATTAATCCAGATTTGTCTAGAATTGGTGTTCCACTGGATGTATAGGTGTTTGTCAGCATCTTTTGTACAGTATAAAGAGTTCTGCTGTCTCCTGTAATTGCAGCTGTCTCTGCTTTCTCTGCCAAGTTGTCTATATAAGCTCTTGTATCTCTTCTTGCCGAACTTTTCACTTTGTTGTCTAATTCTTTGTATGTTGCTTTTGCCAGAACCTTTCCAAGATCTGTCTTTACATTAGTCATGGCTCTCTTCGCTTCTCTTCTTTCTTTGATGTATTTCCATGTGGTGTCTGAGATCCAAGCTCGTTTTTCCATTTTCTTCAGTCCAGCACTTGCTTCTGCTGCTGTCATTAGTATTTTGCTCTGTGAGTCCCACATTTCATTGATATCTAAGTCTATTTCACCAAGTGCTGAATAACAATTACTTAGCTCTATGTTAAACTTTTCCTTTATTGCTTCATCTTTCAGTTTATGACTATCAATTTTATGTGTAATTGACCTCTTCTGTTGGTTTCTAAATTTTAATCTTATTTTCCCAATGCACAGGTTGTGGTCACTATTAACATCAGCACCTCTGTATGCTCTTACATCTATTAATGATGATCTGAATTGTTGTTTAATACATAGGTGGTCAATTTGATACAGATGATGTTAATAATTTTTTTGTGTCGATATTGTCTGAGTATGTTCCACTATGAGTCTCAATGTATGCTGTTGAAAGTCTTTTTGAAACAAATGAAATTTTTACAATAAGTGGTTTCTGTTTTTCTGTATGTTCCTTTAATATGATTTCTTGTCCTGTAGGAACTATACTCCCCCATTATTATTCTTTCAAGGAATTTAAGTCATTTGAAGTGGTGCAAATATATCAGCTTTGTTTAGCAATAACATTCATTAACAAGATTTTTTTTTTTTTCAGTTCATAAAAAAAAATTGTGTTGGTTCTTTCATCTATCCAGAATATTTTGAAGATTCTTCTATATTATTTTACCTCAAATAATAATGCTCTTTTTTCTGAGTTACTATCTAGGTACCACATTTGACCTTCTCGATCATTCTGCTTTAACACCAACTGGCCAATTATTGTCACTAACAAAAGAAATGTCAGTGCATTTTTTGAAATTTTTGTTCACTGGCATCAAAGTTATAAACTTGTGATGCAACATAGTTCCTGTCTGCATAAAAACTGACCCCGATGTTAATGTTTCTTTTTCATATTCTGAGCACCTGACTGTCACACCCTTATGGTACTGTACATTGCTGAGTTATTTCTGTCATATGTCACTCATGTAAAAAGTAAGAACTAAGAAATTAATTTCAATAACACCACAAAGCTAAAGAATACCCTTCATTAACATTGAACAGACTGCAAAAGGGTGATGACAAAAATGCTAAATGGGGAGCCAAAGAAAACTAATAAGCCAACACTCAACTGGATCATCGGTTGTTACACACTGAGGGTTTACACAGAGAAAGGGATGTTATAGGGTTGCCAGGTCTTATGTTTACCCCATAAGTTTAACGTTTTTTTTTTCATTAAATTTTACAGCTTGCATTTTTCATTTCCCCATAAACTGACCTCTTACGTTTTTCTTGCATCCACAAAATTATTTGATAATATTGTAAAATTTGCAGGAAGTTGAATATGTTACACATTTTTTTGTAAAGGTTGACAATATTTTATTCATTTTTAATAATAATAAGAATTTACATGTAATTAATGTAAAATTGTCAACGATCTATTCATTTTTACTAAACTAGAAAAGAAATTCGGTATGTTATGGTATCACAATAGGGAGCCGCGATAGCTCAGTGGTTAGTGAACTGGACTACAAAGGACAAGAGGTAGGGTTCAATCCCAACCGACGGCTTTTGGGTTCACCCAGCCTTAAATGGGTACCTGATTTTTTTCTGGGAAAGTAAAACGGCACAGGCGTGATACAGACCACATTACCCCAAAAATCATGTGCCGAAGGTCTGTAAAATTTATGGTCACTAACACCATATTCCCAATATGCCACTTGGAGTGACAGGGGTTCTTTACTTTACTTTTTATGGTATCACAATGTCTTTCTTGATCATCATCAAGTACCAGGTTTGCTGGAAAAGGTGATCATGTCTCTCCACAATTTTCGATCTTGACAGTTATTTATCATTTCTGTTGTTGACCTTCTGCCAAGCCATTCTCTTAAGCTGTCTGGTATTTTTTCTCCTTGCTTTCCTCTATCTCTTCATCCCTCAATTTTCCCAGTTGTTACAATATATTCCAGTTGTTCTCTTCTCATTACATGGCCAAAAAATGATGATTGCTTCTTCCTAATATTGGAAATTAGCTCTCTTTTTGCTTTGGTCTCTTTCAGACCATTTTCATTACTCTTCTTAGCTATCCATGGTATTCTCAACATTCTTCTGTAAAACCACATTTCTACAGACTCCAGTGATTTTCTTGTTTATTGTCCATGATTCACATCCATATGTTAAAACTGACTCTACATAACATTTAAGAACTCTTTTTCTTGATAAGTTTCAAAAAAGATCTTGTGGCAGCTAGGCTCAATAAATTAATGAGATAGTAGTAGTATAATCCAGTCCAAAACTCTTGCCCCTCTTCAGAATGCTATAACTTAGTTGATAACCATTTGGCTTCAATTGTTTAATGGGGAGACTTGGTAGCCTAGTTGGAAAAACCAACTCCGCTACTGACGTTTGGACAACCTGTATTCAATTCCTACTAGAAGCAGTGTGAATTGTACTGTGGTTATAAAAAAAAAAAAATACCCCTGTGTTCGACCCAGCCGCTGGCAGAAATGGGTAAGTAAAGTGTACTCCCGTCACGCCAAGTGGCCTATAGGGAATATGGTGTTAGTGACCATAAATTTTACAGACCTTTGACACATGATTTTTGAGGTAATGTGGTCGGTATTACACCCGTGCCGCTTTACTTTCCCAGAAAAAAATCTGTACACCTTAAAGGCTAGCAGAAATGGGTACCAGGGTATTACTCTGAGAAGGTGAGGAATGCCACCTTGCATCGTGAGTTTCGATGTTTGAAGTGACACTATCCAAGAAGTCTCAGAACACTTCTGGATCAACCCTCTAGTTTAATAAAGGACAATTCATCAGACCAAAACATAGTTGCACAAGAAGATAAAGTCCCAGCATCATTGAGTACAAAAGATGAAATAATCAAAAGTGGCTCATGCAAGAACATATACCATTTAATGACATGTACTTGAAACCTGAATTGCTTTCCATTGTAAAGCAGACACAACGGAAAAGATATTTCTTGTAGACAAATTAATATGAGAGCATGGTCATAGATGATGGAGACTACCACCATACCATTCACACTTAAATCCCATAGAACTAGTTTTGGGTAAAAGTCAAAGGAAAAGTAGCAACTGAAGTAAAACCTTCAAATTATGCAATGTTAAGACACTTACAAATCACACCCTATCAAAGATAGACAAAGATTACCAGGCAAAATGTGAGAACCACATCTTATTTGAAGATGAGGAATAATGGAAGAAGGATCCCACCTCCCTGGAGGAGAAACTATATAGGACAGTCGATTCACTTAAACAGACAGCTGACTTCATGAGAGAGTCTGGAATCCTACTCTGATTGAGTCTTGATCGCAGAGAGAGAGAGAGAGAGAGAGAGAGGGGGGAAGAAGGATGGTGTTTATAAAGATGTATATTGGCAAATCAGGAAAAATGCTTAGGGGGATCTATCTATTTTCCTTTCGACCCGAAGACGGCACCGGCACATAGGGCAGAAATTCTAGACTCATATGTCCGATGATTCTTCAGCTGTCAGACCTTGCACAGTTTCTGCATTGTGCCTCACCACATGGCTCTGTTCTAGGCAACTTACTCAATCTCAGCAAGGGAGCTGATGCCTGCTGTTGTTGCCTCTCACTTTAATGTAATTTTTAGTGTTTCTCTAGGTTGGTCTCTTTTTTTTTTACCTACTGGTTCACATTTGAAGGCTGCTTTGAGATTCTTTTGTTGTCTCTTCTCATCACATAGCCAACATAGACCACCACCAACTCTTGATTATAGTTGATATTTTTGGATGCTTAGGGGATAGGGTCCATGAATACTTACTTGTAAAACATCGAATGCGATTCTGTCTCCTCCCATTTCAGATCGCCAGGCCATTATACCTCTGAGGACTACTGGGTTACTTAACTCTCTTGTTCCTCTGATACCTATAGTCGGTTTGCTGTGAAGAACTGACTCTTAACCTGTTTTGGCACTCTCCATTCTAAAGGTTTAAACTCTTTTCACTCTTTCCTTTAATCACTGTTCTACTCTCCCATTCCTCCTGTATCCTGTCTTTATTCCTCCCTAACGGAGCCTGTTTTATTTAACTTTTAGTTGTCTCCCTTGTTTGAGCACTTTGACTCTAGATTACTGTACCTTAGTAAGTGGTAGTATTTTTACTATGGTATCGTAACTGAGAGAGCTACAGATAGGTATCATAATCTAGGGTTAAGATGATCAAAGAATAATGAATGTCGTCGTAATATTTCTGTAAAATATGGTTCCTAAATGTTATTTTAAAATACATCTTCTGCAAACGCTTAAAACTGAATTTAATAATATTAATTTGACAATTTTATGTTATTGTCTTAAATATTTTCTTTAATAACATATAAAATAAATTAGTAATAATTTATAATGGCATTTTTAGAGAGTAGTAGATCTATAATTTTGGTGCATGCGCACAATTAATCTGACCTAGATATCTAGTATTCCTACTGTGTCACTGGAAAAAAAAATTAATGCTTTAAAAAAATAACTATGTGTCGCAGAGATACTATATAAATGTAAGTGAATTGTGACCTACATAGTTAAGGATGTTATTTTTAAATCTCTGTGCAACTCATAGATTTCTCATTGTCATGTTTAGATATTTAGGTTAACGTAACTTTTTACAGGCAGCAATCACGATTGATAGTGACTTGTTTAAAACTTTTTTCTTAACCTCAATGAAGATTGTCTGCGGTGAAACTTCACAGAATGATGAAAAGCATATTAAACTATTAGCCCAGATAGTTTTTTTTATTGTTAGAAAAGCAAGAACATGCAATAGTAACAGGGAATTTCAAGTTGTTTTTTTACATTTTGGGACCCCCTCCCTCCTTGTGCATAATAATTTGTGTCGTAAAGTGTTTGCAGAGTTATCCTTGAGGGCAGAACTAAAGTAGTCATCGCTATATAGAAAACAAGGCCCCTGCCCTGCGTTATCTTTATCACCTCTTCTGCTCTTCTTCCCCCCCCCCCCCTGTCTTCTCTTTCATTTCCTCTTTCACCATATCCTATGGGACACCTCCTTTCATCCCTCCTCATGAGACCTCCCATCTAATTTTTCACCATTTGGCTCTTTTTGGTCCAATTAATTAATTATCTTCCCTATTGTCTTTTAATCATGTAACTAACAGCTATGTAAATCCTGGCCACTGTTTTTTTCCACCATTTTTTAGATCAGTATTTGGCTTTTGTGTTTATATTTCTTCGTTTATTTTAGAATAGTATTGCCCTTATCATGTCATGATTGTACCTGACGAAGACTTTTGTCAAAATATTGTTGTTTGTTCTCTCAAATAGTTTACCTGCTAGATAAAATTTAATGTTTATTTTATAGGTAGATTACATATCAAGTGTAGTGTCAGTGCCATAGCATAAAGTACAAAGTACATAAAATATATGGTTTACGATAAGCCATGGAAATCTTTTTTTTTACCTGACAAAAATGGAAAATCTTCCTTTTTTCCTGACAATCTTACTTTTTTACCTGACAAAAATCAGGCAACCCTAGGATCTTAGCACTTATAGAATGAGGAAACTGTCAAATAATTGCAATAAAGCTAGTAGTAAGGAGCAAGTGGTGGGGTACACTTCTATGGCGGTCAAGAAATAGATAAGTATCGGCTGAGATAGAGAAATGTATACTATGGTGTGAAAACATGAGCAGACAAAGTCAGATGTGCCTCAGGCAATAAGAGGATAACTTACGTAATCACATCTGTATATGACTTACGGCTTTTCATAGCATCCGCATATGACTTACTGTCATTGGGAGCTTCTGGATCGAGTCTCAGCTAAGTTTTGCATTATTTATTATTTAATTAATTAAGAATATTTTTAAGTTTATTAATTTTTATTAATAATCATTTTTATTCTCTTATAATGCAGTACATCTCCAATTTGTTTTATTATTTAATTTATTGTCCCACTTTTTATTTCTTCTTCTTGATCTGCTAGTCCAGCTCATTCTAGATGTTGTAGAGTTTATCTTTATTCCGTTGCATGTTTATGTTGTTCTCGTTTTCTGAAGAAGGCCGCATGTAGGCCGAAGCATCCGTATTTTGTTGTTTCTTCTTTGTATAGCTGTCACCATACCTTGTATGAGTGTATGTTACACCCCACCACTTGGTCCTCTCCACTTATGGAATTGTTCAACATGCAGTGATGATGATCCAATGGCTAACGGTTGGTAGCAAGCAATCATTTAAGTCAGTAGTTTAATAAAATATTTGTGTCTTATGCAAATATTGGATAGATTGATTCGACTGCAGAATGAACAAAATGTATTTGTGGTGCCTGGACTTGTCTCCTTTCTCCTGCACCTTTTGTCTTCTGAATTTGACATCAACACTGCCTTGAATGTTGCTGTGCCGCTTTTTATTTATGGAATATGATTGTTTGCCACTCTTCTTGACCCAGCTACCTTAGTCTCTGACTTCTAAGTGTTGCCATGAAGGATGGGAGTTTGCCTCATTGTAAGAAATTAGAGTTGGTTACTTTGTACCACTATATGAAATATCTATAAATAAAAACCAAAGTTTCAGTCAGTTAAAAAAAAATATTGATGCCAACAATAATCAATGGCTTTGTTTATAGTTGGAGCTGCAGAGTTGCTTTTCTGTCAGTATCAGGTGATAGCGTGCAAGAATTATTATTAATTACTAAATCGCATCATGTAATTTTTTACAATACCCTAAACTTAGCCCTCTGGCCCTGGCTATAAACAAGCCCTTTGTCACCCTTAAGTTGGCCACCACTGATTTAAATCATTCTTATATAATATGCATGCTCACAAGTAAGATAATTATAACCCAATAAAAACATTGTAAATATTAAATGGAAAAACATATTAAACATTAAAATAATATTACTTGATATTTTTTAGATAAGAAATGGCATTCAGCCAAAAATTTTCAGTCAGTTTTGGTTTGCCTGCCAACATCAATCCTCTCAGGTTTTGTCCATGCTTCTGAATGAACTGATAGATCGCATTTTCACTGAGAGCATGGGTGTAACTAATGTCCAGTGCTTGAAGGCGAGAGAATTTTCCTCTTTCCATTAGTTTTTCAAGTATCTGCAGAAACAATTTTTTATATTACTGATATCCCAATTGTTTCACATAATCAATTTCTTTTTTAAACAAACAATAAAAATGACTGCAAATAAAATGTATTGCAACTTTAAATTTGCACAAACTTAGAGACAAAAGAGATATAATTAAAAAAACATTCATGACATTGTCTAAATATTATACAGCATTTAACAATTTTGTGAAAGATTTCTTTTTAATTTTTTTTTCTTTCTAGCATTGATAGCAGAAATAATTTCCAGCCTTTTGCTCTCTGATTGTCTTTTCTGCTGTCATGTTTCCAGTACTAAATTTATGTGCTAAATGTCCATCATTTTTGGGGACAACCAGTTTGTTTGCGTGCATGCGTGCGTGTGTGTGTGTGTGTGTGTGTGTGGAGTGGTGTGTGGTGTGGTGTGTGTGTGTGTAAAATCCTTAACTTTTTTCTTTGTTCTTGATTTCTAATTTATCTCTAAAGTTGACCACCAACATGGGTCTGACACATTTAATTTTGATGATATTTATCTAAACGATTATTATGTTTGATTTCTACACATATAATAACAGATTACAGACCAAGTAAATTTACCTCAATTTATTTTAAATACATTGATATTTTTAATTTAGCTCACTTTAAAGAGTTCACACAAATTGAATGAGATCTCTATGAGATTTTACACCATTACAACATAAATAATATATGGCTCACTACCTCTATAGTTTTGATTCAGCCTTTTCAAGTCATGATTGTCTTTTATAATATTTCTATCACACTGAAGAGTTTTTCAGGCATGGAAATTGATTTATTTTCCGACAACAGTTTTGAAGTTTGGATACAGATGTTCAAAGAGTGTCTTGAAATAGAATTTACTTTCTTTCTCTGAAGTTTCATGTTCTGCTTATTAAGGTAGTCTGATAAATAAGCAACTCTTCTTATCCAAGCTTTGTCACAAAGTATGCTACAAGCTAATATTTTCTTTGCACTTTTGGGAATAATTTGTTTTCCTTTTCAACTCAAAGCCATGATTAGTAGATTTTCAAGTGTGCAGCAGAGTGGTTAGAAAAATATTCTGATAAAAATTCTTTATGCAGTGTTCTTCAAACAGATATGTGTTGAGGAATTCAGAGTCGATGTAGTTCACAATTTTTATTACAGAATCAAGTACCTTTTGAAGAGGAACTGCACAAATCTTACTGACAAAAACTTCTGCTCTTTCAATATGCAGGCGTGATAAGCATTTTTCTAATCATATATAATACATGCTTAGCTTGTCTCGTGTGATTTCATGAGGCTTTTTTGCTGCTGAGCTCGGTTAACGGGGTAGAGTTCAGCCCTACCAAAGCAGGAGTAAGACATCTCCTTTCCTCCGCTAGTCTTCAGGACACCCTTGGGCAAAGTGGAGCTCCCGTTTGGGCCCCCTATCAGGGTTATGTAAAGCTATTGGAGCAGGTGGTGGATGGTGCTGTGGGAGCAGCCGACAAGTAGTGCCAGTTATGGTCCCCACACCGCAATGGCAGGCAGAGGATCTCATGTATAGAGACAATGGCTGCGATCTCCGACTAGTACAGTCACTGCCAAGAAGGAAAGGAATGGCAAACTACCTTCTTATATTGCCTAGACTAATCATGACAAATCACAACTTAATATCTACAGCTAACATCATCCACAGCCACCTCATCCTGTAGGGAGCGTTAATGTGCTACAGGTGACACCGATCGTCATCAAGCAACTGTATGCAAGATCAAAAATAAAGAGACACTAGCAATAGGAACTTGGAACATTAGATCAGCATTCCAGGTTGGTAAAATAGAAAACATCAGTCAAGAAATGAAAAGAATGAAATTGAACATCTTGGGACTATGTGAAATGAGATGGAAAGGAGCAAGATTATTACAAAACGACAGCGGAAATGTAATTTACTCTGGGGGAACCACACACGAAAGAGGTGTAGGCATCATGTTAGATAGAGAAAGAAGCAAAACAGTGAAAGGATTTTGTCCAGTATTAGATAGAATTCTACTAGTAAAATTGAGAGGTGGACCAATGGATATCAACATAATTCAAGCTTATGCACCAACAAGTAATAGTGAAGAAGAAGACATTGACACTTTTTACAATGAGCTAGATATGACCATGGAACAGTGTAAATCCCAAGAAATAACTATTATATTAGGGGATTTCAATGCAAAGGTAGGAACAGCTAAAGTGCAAAATGTGACTGGGGGGGGGGGGGGGGGGGCATGGCCTTGGAGAGACAAATGACAGAGGGGATAGGATGATAGATTGGGCAAAGACACATGAAATGATTATAGGTAACACCTGGTTCAAACAACACCTAGGCGACTATGGACATGGCAAAGCCCAGACAAAAAAGTACACAATCAAATTGATTTTATACTGGTACAGAGAAGATTCAGGAAGGCGCTAACATCTGTTAAAACAAGGCCATTAGCAGATTGCAATAGTGACCATGTATCAGTAGTTGGAAAGATAAGAATAAAACTGCGGAAAGCACAGACATCCTCAAGAAATATAAAATTAGAACTAGATATACTTAGAGTAGATAAACAGATGAGTGATAAGTACAGCACAATAGTACAAAATAGATATAATGCTATTGAGAAAATACAGGACATTGAGGAGCAGTGGGAAATGCTCAAACAATCGATTCAACAAACATCAAAAGGAGTAATACCAGTGACCAAAAGAATCAACAAAAAGAAATGGATGACAGAAGAAATATTACAACTAATGGATGAAAGAAGAAAACATTAAGAAAGAAGAACGGACATACAGAATATTGCACAAAGAGATCCAGAACAAATGCAGAGAAGCAAAGAAAGAATGGTTAAAACAGAATGTGAAGAAATGGAAAAACAACAAAAGAAAGACTCAAAATTTATGCACAATCAGTTAAATGAATTAACAGGAAGAAAAGAAGTCAAAGTTTCAGGATGCGTGAAATCAAAGGAAGGAAATATAATAATGGAACAGGAGAAGACAATAGAAAGATGGACAGAATATATCAGTCAACTCTATGATGATGAAAGACCAGAGTTAAACAATTCAAACAAAGACACAGGACCACCAATTATGCAGAGTGAAGTGGAGGACACAATTCAACACATGAAAAGAGGCAAAGCTCCAGGTCCCAACAATATAACAATCGAAGAGATAAATGCTTTAGGAGAGCTGGGAGTACAAGTCATAACAAAACTACTCAATGACATATATAACACTGGACACATACACATATCCGAAGATCTACTAAAATCTATTTTTGTAGCCATACTGAAGAAGTCAGGCGCCACTGATTGTGAAGACCATCGCACTATTAGTCTCATGAGCCATATGATGAAAATATTACTAGAATCATCATGAGACGTGTAAGAAACAAAATAAAACAAGAAATAAGTGAGGAACAATGTGAATTTGTGGAAGGAAAGGGCACCAATAATGCAATATACATCTTAAGAACATTGATAGAAAGATCTATAGAGGTAAAGAAAGATCTATATATGTGCTTTATAGACTACACAAAAGCATTTGACAAAGTAAAGCATGTGGAAATAATCAATATGCTGGAGAAATTAAACATTGATGGCAAGGATCTGCGAATCATAAAAAACATGTACTGGCAACAAACAGCAGCCTTACGAATTAACAACCAAACAGGACAATTTCAACTTATAAAACAAGGAGTCAGACAAGGCTGTGTTCTTTCGTCGGATTTGTTTTCACTTTACAGCGAACATATTATGAGATCAATAGTAGACAAAAAAGGAATTGAAGTCAACTGTCACAACATAAATAATAGTACAGATAAAGAGCCTCCATTGCACCACGTGCTCAACACAGGGAAAAGTGCCAGGCTAAAAAGAGGCAAATCATGGGTGGGCTGAGCAGAAGATGTCATCAAACAGGTCTGTGGGCTTACCAATATCAGCGTTGGTGAGGAGTGGATACCGGT
Organism: Megaustenia siamemsis; assembly: GCA_032433765.1. Classification (NCBI taxonomy): domain Eukaryota; kingdom Metazoa; phylum Mollusca; class Gastropoda; order Stylommatophora; family Ariophantidae; genus Megaustenia; species Megaustenia siamemsis. The sequence goes on from JAVIAB010000092.1 coordinate 96,546,252, forward strand.
GCCTACGTCATTCAAGGAGACTTTCTCGTGTATTGTCACACTCTACAGGAAATGTGGGGAACAGAACCCGGTCGTGGTTAATGCTGAGGTCAACGGTCTCATCTGCGATAACACCGAAGAGAAAGATGCAGTCACCAAAGAAGTGCATGAGCATTTACAGCATGCTTGGCAGGCAGAATAGTCTACAAAGACAGTGGTGCATACATCATGACCACGAGTAGCATGACAATGGAGGTGATGGCAGTGAACAAGGCATTCAAATGGTTAGAGTCACAAGACTACACCCCCGCATGTATACTGAGTGATTTGATGAGCATGATAAAAAAAGTGGAGGCGGGTCTGTACGCATGCAATGGGTAGAGTCGTTGCAGAAATCCAAAATACATCAGGTCACCTTTGTCTATGTCCCTAGACATGCGGGAGTACGGGGAAATGAAAGAGTGGACAGGTTGGCTAGCTGCGCTGTCGTTGAGGATGGGCAACCAATGGATCGGGCGGACATCATCAATGCCCTCCGAGATGTGGGAAGAGCACAGGACTTCAACAAACACAGATCCACGTCACTTCTTCGGATGATGGAAATGGGAGTTAAGATGGGCACAGCCAGAAATAAGAAACTTAGTGGCCGTGTAAGAAGACTTATCAACCAACATAGAACTGGAGTCGTCAGTCACTGGACACTGCGGCAATTGCTGAGATGGGGATCTGAGCACCCATGAACATGTTCAGAGTGCAATGATGATGACCCGCAAATAACTCAATAACTCAATAACGATAACATAAATAATTTGCGATATATGGATGACACAGTCTTAATAGCAGAGACAGAGAAAGAACTACAAGAAATGATAGACATAATAGTAAAAGAAAGCAACAAGAAAGGTCTCAGTTTGAATAGTAAGAAAACAGAAGTAATGGTCATATCGAAGAAACAATCATCACCAGCTTGCAGCATAAAAATAAACAGGACAAATTTGAAACAAGTGCAACGCGTCAAATACTTGGGCACAATAATAACATTGGATGGAGGAACACCACGGAAATAAAAAGCAGAACAGCTCAACCCAAAATAACATTTCAGAAAATGAAAAATATCTTATGCACAAATCTATGTCAATAGAAATGAGAAAGAGAGTTCATCGGTGCTATATAGAACCAATTCTGACCTATGGAAGCGAATCATGGACAGTAGACAAACAAATGAAAAGACAATTAGAGGCCACAGAGATGGGATTTCTCAGAAGAATGTTGAAAGTTCCCTGGACAGCTAAAAAGACCAATGGGGAAGTTCTCAAAGAGGCCAACAGAAAAAGGTAGCTCCTAAAAAACATCAGAAAGAAACAATCAACATTTTTTGGGCACATCATGAGAAGAGGAAAGTTGGAATACTTGGTTACAACTGGCAAAATGGAAGGAAAGAGAGATTGCGGATGACAAAGAGAGAAAATACTGGATAGCTTGGTGTCATGGCATGGAAAACAGTCAATAACAGAACTGATACAATGCACTGTAGATAGAAGATTGTGGAAGGTCATGATCGCCTACGCCAACCGGTATGCAACATGATGATGATGATGAGCTCCCTTTACTGAAAACCTTCTATAAAGGACTCATCCGTTTTGTACATAAAAATTGTAAACATACCAATTGTAAGAACCCATGCTTTAGGTGCCTCCACATCTTCTTGACTGAGGCTTTGTTGAAATTCCACATCCCAGACTGCTTGGGCAACTGTGAAAAGCCCCAAAGAAAATAGATATGCTGGAAAAAGGTACAGGTGACATCCTCTTGTTCAGAAACCATCTCAGGCAGAATTATATATCATTTAAGTTGACTTTGAGGCACTGAACATTTCCATTAAAGAGCCCACAACTCAGAGAAGAGTTGCACCAGGCAAATCATTAAAGTGTCCTGCAGTTATTACTGTGCAATCAGATCTTGCGATGGGCAAGTCAAAGCCAGTCAACTTCAGTTCGGTGGGAGAACACCATAGGATGCTTCTTCGAAAGCCTTTGAATCAAACATTCGAATGGTGGAGATAATATGATGTTCTGAAACTCAGCTGAAGATTCAAAAGACACAACGACTGGTATGCATATGATGCTGTTTGAGAGTGCCAGATCTTGTGGTGATGCGCTTGGTAGTGGCCACATCACAGGGAAATCACTGTGACAGCATGGGAACATTCTGAAGGGCAGCCCACAACATCAAGTTACATATTTAATGAGAATAAACAAAAGTTGCCTGTGGTTATGACAGCGATCACATAATGCAGGCTCTAGGAGTTGTAGACAGGGGAAAGAGGGCAGCAAATTACAAAATGAAGAAAGGCAAGTGGAAAGACAAAGATGTGAAGAACAGAAAAATCCATTCATGCAAAAATCCACAAATGCATTCCAAACATGTAGAAGTACATGACATTTTCCATTGGGTAGTTGTAGTTTACTGACAGCCTGCAATATATGAGTTAGCTGAGTTGGCGTGTGCTCTAGCACACTGGTTTCTTGTGGCAAGACGCACAAAGGTAGCTGCAGTCCGCACTGTAGCAAACAGCACATGTCAAAAGACATAAGGCATAGTAGCACCAATAGTGAACGCAACTGAACTGTCCGTCATCATCATTCATCACAAGTAATTTGAATATAGAAACACCATCCAAGAAATACACAACTCATGGTGTTCACAGAGCACTAATCTCAGTAGCTCCTGCAGCAGCCAGACTTTGAATATGAAGAAACTGCAACAAAGAACCTTTTCAGACAGTGCCTCAACGGTTCATTGCAGCCTATCTGCCGTATTGACCAGAAGTCATGAGTCAAGTGATATGACAGACACAGTGCAATTGTTTATCTTTATTTGGGCATTGACAAATTCTTTAACATTACTGAGGAGACGGTTAGACCTATAATCACACAAAGGCACCACAATAGGCGAGGACATTTTCAAAGCGCTGGAGCTCATTCTTAAATATTTTGGATTAAATTGGGATAGGCTTTGTGGAATGACAACAGACAGAGCACCAGCTATGGTCAGGCCTGGTTGGCAAAATAAAATCCCACTTATTAGATTTTGAATTAGGTCATCTTGATGTTTCATTCCTACATTGCGTTATGCATCAAGAAAATCTGTAATTTATATAATGGCTTCATTAGGTGATGGTATCTGGGCCTCGGCGTCTTCATAGTTTTCAGACCTGGGCCTCAGAAAATAAAAGGTTGCCACACCTCTGCCCTAAGCGATGAAATCAGCAGTCTAGTTCCTATAACAATGGCACACAACCAGAACATCTACACCGGATTATGAGCGGTAAACATATTTACAGATAATTACAAAAGCATCAGTCACAATCAGCACACAAAAGAATCAATAAAAGGAAGTGAGAAAGGAAAGCCTAAACTTATAGTAGATGCCCATGTCTACAGAAGAATACAAGATGTCCATCTTTACACTGACTGAGCTAGAGGAAGCACACAAAGAACTCAAACTGAAGAGGTCCTCAGGTAAAAACAATATCAAAGAGATTCTTTAAAAAAAAAAAAATAGCTCAGAAACAGCTCTTGATAATACTAAATGCCAGCTAGAAAACAGAACAACTGCCAACAGTTTGGAAAAAAGTCATCATGGTGCCTATCCTTAAACAATGCAAGGACCCACTAGACTCAAGCAGTTATAGACCATTTAGCTTATTTAGCACCAAAAGCAAACTCATAGAAAGACTGGTCATCACAAGACTTATATAGCATATGGAAAAATAAACAGTTAATAATGCCACAACAGAGTGAATTCCCCCAATTCTGATCAACTGAAGATCTGGTTGTCTACACTTGGTTGAGGATGCCTTCCAAGAATGGAAACATAGATTAGCTGTGTGGATTGGCATGAGGAGATCATTAACAGGCTAATCTCCTCAGGCTAGGTATCAGAGGAAGGTTATACAATTGGATGTCCCAGTACTTAAAAGAGAGAATGGCCAGAGTCCAAGTTTAGGGTAAATTCAGCAAAAAAGTAACACTTGAGCAAGCGGAAATCTTCCATTATTTTTATTAACGATACTATCGAAGACATCCCCCCTAGAATTCACTCTGCAATTCACCATGCAGATGTCCTGGCTTTGAGGGCAAGAAAAGACTTAATGCCAGTTGCCAGCTCCAGGATACAAAATGTCCCTGAAAAAAAACTAGAAAAAGGGGCAAATTCATGACTATTATCCATCAAGGATAATAAAAAATTAACAAAATCGACAATCCAGGACGCCCCATCGTGTCAGCGTGTGCTTGCCCGACTGAACACATATCAGACTATCTAGACAGTGTCTTCCAGCCCATGGTTGCCAGTCTTTCCTCATATGTCAAGGACACAAACCATGCACTGAGTATCTTCTCTTCCATCTCTCTTTCCCATGGTCGCTCATACCGACTTTTTACCCTTGATGTTTGCTCCCTCTACACCTCTATTCCTCACTCCGACGGCCTCTTGGCTCTACGTTTCTTTCTTGACCAGAGACAACACCCTCTGTAGATACTGCCACCCTTCTCCGCCTTACTGAGCTTGTACTCAACCTCAACACCTTTGAGTTCGATGGTAACTTCTATGACCAGGTTAGTGGAGTAGCCATGGGCACCAAGATGGGCCCTAGTTATGCTTGCCTGTTTATGGGTTACCTTGAGTACCAAATTCTCAATTCATATCAAGGTCCCCTTCCCATCATATACCTTCGGTACATTGATGACTGCTTCGGACTTACCGATCTACCTGAGGATGACCTCTCCAGGTTTATCGACTACATTGGTGGCTATCACAAAGCTATCAAGTTCACATCTTGTATATCCACTTCCTCTGTCGTATTCCTAGATCTTATCATTTCTTTGGGTACTTCTGGCCTCCACACCTCGGTTTTCTATAAACCCACAGACGCCCATTGTTATCTTCTCTACACTTCATCCCATTCACCTTATTGTCGTGATTCTATTCCGTTCTCCCAGTTATTGCGTCTCCGTCACATCTGCCAGGATGACCAAGATTTCCTCCTACAGGCTCACCTCATGTTAGGTTTCTTCAGCCGCCGGCTTTATCCAGACTCGATCCTCCAGTCTGCCCTCAAGCGGGTCCTCCTTATCTCCCATCCCGAGGCACTCACTCCTTCCAACCGCCCCCCCTCTGAGAGAACTATACTCACCCTCACATATCATCCTCACAACTTAGCTGCTTTGAAGATACTCAACCGCTACCATTCCATTCTCCTCTCTGATCCCACTACCCGTCTACTTTTTAGTGATCCCCCGATGATCGCTTTCAAGCGCGACAGGAATTTGAAGGATATTTTGAGCCATCTCCCTCGCTCCCACCCTCAACACTTCGGTACGGCCCATTGTGGTCGTAACTGTATCATCTGTGCCTATGTGCGTAACTGTATCACCTGTGCCTATGTGCTCCCTACTGACTCTGTCTTATTCCCTAATGGACGGTTCGAGATCAAGCATGGCTTCACATGTGTGTCCCACATTATCATTTATGCCATCATATGCCAACGATGCCACATGACCTATATTGGTGAGTCTGGGAGAAGATTAGCGGAAAGATTTTGTGAACATCTACGGGATGTCCAACAGTATACTGGTACTCCAGTGTCTTCCCACTTCAACTCCCCTGATCACAAGGGCAAAGACGACATCCGTGTCACTGGGATTGTCCTTTGTCACTCTGGCGACCGCAGCCGCTATACTTTGGAAAATCGCCTCATAGTCCAGTATGGTTCGCTGACCCCACGAGGCATGAATGTATCACACTCATACACATAGTTTCCTTTTGGTTGCTCCTTCCTTTTTGCATAGCCTTCTCTACTGCACATATTTGGGTTCTTTGGTCTATCTACTATGCCATGCTATTTATAGTTCTCCTCCTCTAGTCCCCAATGAGACACTTCGGTGTTCTCCTCTATACCTTTATTCTGTGCTACTTACCCCTCATTTGTTTTTATTTTATTGTACCCCACTCTCAGACATCTCACTCTTACCGCCTTTTGAGCACCTGTTAGTCTACTGTTCTATTCTTTCTCCTTTGTGTTTGCACACTGACCCCTGTGTGAACTCCTCTGGTTCTGTGTGCATTTGCGCACATTTCTGCACATACACGACAGCCACACTCAGGTTACCATTTCCTTTTCATTTTACCTCGGCCTGACACACAGGGAAGACATTTTTATTTTCTTTAACAAATTTTGATTATTTTTGTTTTGGATGTTTCGTTATTTGTTTTACTTACATATCTGTGTGTGTGTTTTTTTTGTGTGTTCCTGCTGAAGGCCTATAGGGCCGAAATGTCGTTTAATCTGTGTCGTCCACTAATCACGTAAAGCTTCTAACATACCATTTTTTTCTATTTTTAATTTTTCCTCCTATTATCCATCAATAAGAAAAAAAAGCAACCTACACTATCTTCAGCTTATCAAATAATAATCAGCTGAATAAAAATAAAATATAATTTTCTCCCTCTAAGTCAAAACTTTACATACCAAAGCATTATCATAGACCACAGAATAACATGTACAAAACAGTCACACAAAGTAAATAAAAGAGTCAGAAAGCAAATGAACATAGGGAAGAAACTAGCAGGAATCAACTGAGGAGCAGCTGGCATGGCAGAACAGCAACTGTTGCACGAATGTAAAAAAAAATTAATAGACTAAATTAATTTTGTGGTCTCTCATAACATCTGGATTCCTTTTATTGCATTTTTGCACCAAGTGGCGTATAGGGAATATGGTGTTAGTGACCATAAATTTCACAGTCCTTCGCTTCGGCACATGATTTTTAGGGTAATGTGGTCGGTATTACGCCCGTGCCGCTTTACTTTCCCAGAAGAAAATCCGGTACCTATTAAAGGCTGGGTGAAACGGAAGCCATTGGTTGGGATCGAACCCTACCTCTTGTCCTATGTAGTCCAGTTCACTAACCACAGAGCTATCATGGCTCCCATATAAGGATAATAATAATAATATAAGGAATAATAAAGGAAGCTGTATGAATTTAAGTTGTCTTTTTTACAGTGCAGGGGGAAAGATGATGAGTGGCAAAATAATACTGTAAAAATGTGACTTAAGTGAAATTTTAACAATTCTAATTGTAAATGAAGCATCCAGGGAATCTAATGACAACAACAATTCATAAGCAGCAGAAATAGACTCAGACTCAAGATGCAACAAAGCTTGTCAGATCATCAGACAACAGTCACCACTATTGTCCAACAAGGAAATAATCATCATCATCAAGTACCAGTGTGCCTGCTGGCGTAGGTGATCGTGTCTCTCCACAACTTTCAATCTCAACAATTATTTATCATTTCTGTTGTTGACCTTCTGCTAAGCCATTCTCTTAAGCTGTCTGTTATTTTTTCTCTTTGTTTCCCTCTATCTCTTCGTCCCTCAATTTTTCCAGTTGTTACAATATATTCCAGTTGTTCTCTTCTCATTACATGGCCAAAAATGATGATTGTTTCTTCCTAATATTGGAAATTAACTCTCTTTTTGCTTTAACCTCTCTCAGAACATCTTCATTTTGTGGCGATTCATGATTGTACAAAGAAGTTACTACGGTGGTTTTCTGTTGCCTTCCATCGGTTTGTTTAAGGTTGGCTCCGCTAGCCTTTGGCTAAAAAGTCTCACCCACAAGGCAGTGGGGTTGTTTTACTTCGGAGTACCCTTCCTTAGCCTTTTACTTTCCCGAGCTTACCTGCAAGGCAGTAGGGCAGCCACAGGCTGTACTGTTTACTGCATACAGTAGCAGGTAAAATTACCCGACCTGACCTGACAAATTAAATAATACTGTAAGCAAAACAGGCACTCTACAACATAATCTTCGTCTCAATGTTGTGCTACCAATGCCAGACAAGAACAATAAAAAAAATAACTATCAGGATGAAATGTGTTAGATGAATGACAGGAAACAGCCTGAGAGATAAGATCAGAAATGATGAACTGAGGAAAAAAAGCTAGGAATAATTCCCATCATAGAATACATAAAGAAATAACAGATAAAATGGTTTAATCATCATCAGGTGCTATGCTGGTTGGCATAGGCGATCATCACTCACTCCTTCATGCATGTCATAATTTTGGTCAGTGATCTTTGATTATGCCGTTTGGATAAGCTGTCTTTTCTGATGATATTTCTGGTTTCTCCCGTTCTTTAAACATTCTCCATTAGTAATTTATGCTATCCATGGAATTCAAAGTGATATTCTGATAAACCATATCTCGGCTGCCTCTAATATTCTGTGTTGTCTTGCTTATTGTCGATGACTTACTTCCATATAGTGGAACTTAAGGATATATTTTCTAATATTAACTGACAATGATTTGTTTTGTTACATAGGATTTTTTTCATTCAATGGAATTCTGTCTTGCTTGTCCTATTCTAGCTTCTAATTTTTGCCGTGCATCTGCCATTTGATATTATTATCCCAGGTATTTGAATATATGCACAGGGGACTGGGTGGGCTAGAGATAAGATGTTGGTCTCTGGACAAGAAGGTCCCGGGTTTGATCTCCACCACTGCTGGCTAGCCCCCTTGGATAACAGCAAAAAACAGGAGGTTCTGTATACACATGTGCATGTTAAAGAACCCTGCCATAGCAGTTTAAAGTTGAAAAGAGCAGGCCAGAAATGGCTTCTGCCCAGGCAAAACTTATTATGCAAATCTACCCATACATCAGGGTCAAAAGTCACAAATATCATGGCTTTTTCATAAAAACATAGCGACATAATGCATCCATGCCCACTTACTTAACAGATGGACTCTAAGATGAGAGAGTGGTGTCATGTTAAATTTTTTTCTGTAATGTTAAACGATCATTGTCATGTGCAAAATGTTATAGAATCCTGAAAAATGTTTTAAACTATTCATAGTCCATTTTCTGTGTACTGAAAAATCAATAAATGTATTTTAAAAATAACTGTTATTCTAAATGCTATTTCAGCCATTTTTTTAATAGACGATTTGTCTTGGAGGAGTGCATTAATATTTTTTTCAGTGAAGTAGTTCAAATTTTATGGCAATTACTCAAAACTAAGTTAAACAATATGATAAAAAAACACCATGATTGAATAATAGTCCATAAAGGATTAATAAGCATTTACTATCATGATACATTTATTATATTTTATTACCTTGTCATTAAAAAACTCACAGTATCCCAATGCCAAATATGTGAATCCTGGTATGCGGAGAAGAATATTTTCCAAGCACATAGCAGATAGCTCTGTGGAGGTGAGATCCAGTTCATGGAGTGAGGAGGTTTCCCATTGCACGCTGATCATGTGGTCATCTTCAACACCTATTTTGTAGAAATGATTTATTGTGTGGAAAATGCACCCAAATGTCAGCTTAGCACATTAAATGCTAAAATCCATAAGAGCCACACAAAAAAAAAAGATTAAGCAATGTGTTGGAGAATCTGTTCTAATCCAGACACTATGTTTATTGAAACTAATTTATAATGTGTCAAACTGTAAAATGATACATATCTGGTTCCAATCCAAGATGGAGGATTGCTTTTCTTCATCTGTTATGGATGGTTCATTGGTGGCATGGCAAGCTGCATCTTGAAACATCCATTGTTTTTAAAACAGAAATCTCAATTCCTAAATAGAAATGACAACAAATTCTAATCATGATCTAGAAAAGCTTTCAACTTTTGGCCCTAAAATTGCACACAAAATCGGTTTCTGAAATGTAAGAACAATGTTCCAATAAAATTTACCCAGGTGGCTAGCAAAATGGGTAGATATTAGCTCTATATATTGGGTATCAGAAAAATGTGATGGCCAGAAACAGGCAGACAGTCAGTGTAAAACAACAAAACAATAGTATATTAAGGCAGGGAAGATGGAAAAGACTAAGAAGTGGTAGGAATAATGATGACAAATAAAGTTGCAAGAAGCCTTATAGAATTGGAGGCAGTGAATAACCGTCTGATAAGAGCTCGCTACAAATCAAGGCAAGGAAGACTCACAATTATACAATGCTATGAAACTACAAATAAGGCCAAAGATAAAATCAAAGAAGAGTTTTACAATCAATTACAACAACTTATATGTAAAATACCTAAACATGATGTTCTCATTGTAATGGGTAATTTTAATGTCAAAATAGGAAAAGACAACACAGGAGTTAAGAAAGCAATGAGGAAAGAAGGAATTGATACAACAAGCCAAAAAGGAGAAAGATTAATTGAATTATGTTTTAACAGATGGTTTTATTGTATCTATCTATTGTCCTTTGGAAACAAAGACAGAATATAGGGCAGAAATTCTATGCTCTATATGTCTGACAATCTTTGTTATCAAGCATCAAATCTTGCACAGGACCCGTATTGTACTTCATAGCACGTCTCTTTTCTGAGCAAGTTGCTCAATCTTGGTGAGAGAGCTGATACCTGTTATTTCTGCCTCTCGACTCAGTGTTCTTTTTTAGTATTTTTCTAGGCCTGCCTCTTTTTCTTTTACCCTCTGGTCCCCATATGAGGGCCTGCTTTGAGATTCTCTTGTTGTCTCTTCTCATCACATTACCAACATATGACCACTTGATAGTAGATGAAATTGTTGGATGGTTTGTCATTTCTTTTATTTCTGCACTAGCATTGAATACATTCTATGGTACAGAAAGTATTTTCCTGAGGTATTTGTTTTCAAATACATTCAGTTTATTTTCTATTTCTCTAGTTTGTTTGGTTATTGGTGGAAGTTATTCCCACATTAGGAAGGAGATACACAAAACAAGTTGGCTATCTCCTGATGATAGAACCAAAAACCAAACTGATCACCAGTGTATTAGAAGGCAACATCGAAAATCTTTAAACGACGTGAGAGCTCTCACATGCATACGTAAGGGTAGGTAGTATGTTTGATTTGAATAGTCTAAGTTTAGTGTTTGTACTGATGAGTTTTAATTTTCAAAACTTTTCAAGGCTTCTGAAAGATATTGCTGTTTTAGCTATTCTGATTCTAATTTTGGCTAGTTTCCGGTTGGATCCAAAATGGAGGATATGTTTTTCTCCCACTTGGTATAAAACCGTTGATCAGAGGTTTTAACAAGTCGCTATTATAAAAATGTTTTTGTTAATGAAACATAGACCTGATACAGAATGTGTAAATTAGCACAAATATGGACCATATTAACATCAAGGGAAGAAATAAAGTCACAATGGGTTTAACACTTCTTTCCTTATCCTTAAATCCTTAATCGTGAAATACCAAGGCATTTGATAGATTTTACAGCCGACACGTCAACCTCACGATTAGATGTAAATTTAGATGACCTCAGCTTGAATGAAGTAGAGATGGCTGTAAAGTTCATGACTAACAAGGTTGCAGGTGAAAGTGACATCTGAAATGCTAAAAGATATTGGTAGCCATAACTTAAAACACCTACAGAAAAAGATTAATACAATATGGAAAGCAAACAAATATCTACATAGTAGAAAAGAGGTATAATTGTCAAAACAGAAAAGAACATGTGCATACCTAAATAAGTACTGATCAGGAACATCCACTATATGAGGAAATAACTGAAGATAAAGGCAATAATTTAGGAGAGATAAATCATGGCCATATTAAGCTGAGAATATTGTTAAATCAATCTGCAAGCTATCTAATGATATTCCCATGGCAGAATGGTACCTGTTCCTTCAGAAAATAAAACCATCTTTTCTGCCATTGCCACATTAGATAGAGGAAGCAGAGAACAGAATCTGAGTGCAGTTAACACAGAAGTGAATGTCCTCATTTGTGAAAACTATGATGATATGGACGTGCTAGTCTACACAGATGGCTCTGTGGTACGCCATCAATAGAGTGCCTGGGCATTCACAATATAGTTGGTGATGACTTGAAAAAACTGGTCAAAGAGTTTAATGCCGGCATTCAGTGTGGCCAGATTAAGAAGGAGTGGATACACAGCTAATTACTACCGCTACCGAAGTCAAGCAAGGACCATTCTCTGATCAGTGCCTACAGAATAATCACGATGCAGAACACTGTGGGCAAGCTACTGGAGAAAATGGCTGCCTGTGTACTCACATGTCACCTTGAACAGATAGGTGCATTCCCACATACATTTTGAGGTTACAGATATAGCAAAAGAGACATGGCTTAATGCGGCAGTCTTCGCCTATGACGTCTTCGATGGCTTCTGCAGACAAGAAGAGACATGTGCTGCTGCTATAGATCTGGAGGATGCATACAACAGAGTACCATTTGAATATCCCATGCATATGCTCCTCAAACTTGCGGTGCACCCCTTCCTCATTAGATGGATCGCCGCGGCACTGTTTCAGAGGAAGGTAATACTAAAATGTGGAAGTTGGTCATCTGAGCCAACATCCATTTGTCCAGGCCTGCCATAAGGCTCACTATTGTCACAAGTTCTATTTAACGTGTACACAATAACGATCATGGAACAAAAGCTGAATGGGAGGGGAAGAACTAGAAGATTTTGGCTGCTGATAATCTGGTATATTGACAGGAAAGAGACAGATGGGAAATTGCCTCCACACGGCAAATTTTTAATCCTTGTAAAGATCTATTATCAAATCTTGCCATTTGTCTCTGTTCTGTGCAAGCAACTCTATCTCATTAAAGGAGCTGATTCCTGCTGCTCTTGCCTCTCTGATCAATGTTCTTCTCAGTGTCTCTCTGGGTTGGCCTCTTTTCCTCTTATCTGTTGTTTCCCACATGAGGGCTTGCTTTGTTATTCGGTTATTATTTCTCCTCGTCACAAGTCCAACATATGACCATCGTCTTTTCTTGATTACTGAAGATATTAGTGGTTGATTGGCGATTTCTCTATTTGTTCCATGCTATACCAAGTATTTTCCTTAGACATTTATTTTCGAATGCGTTCATCTTTGTTTCTATGTCTCTTGTTGTTTTCCAATGCATACAAAGGGTTGATATTACATTTGATTTTTTGAATAGTCTAAGTTTAGAGTTTTGATTTCCACAACTTTTCAAGGCTTTTGAAAGACATTGCTGCTTTAAGCTATTCTGATTCTAATTTCTCTACTTGTATCCCTTTCCTGATCAATGTGACTTCCAAGATTGATAAAGTGATCGATCTCTTCCACTGGTTTGTTTTGCATGCATATTTTGTCGTCTGTTGGAATTAAGCTTTTCATGACTTTAGTCTTTTCATGATTAATCTGAAGCCCAATTTAGCTGGCTATTGATGATAGTTCATTTGTGTTTTCCTGCATCATTTTTGTCTGACTGTTGGTTGCATGGGTCTCCCTTAACAATCATATCGTTAAAATGGAAACACCTGTGGTACGAATGGGAGCTGATGAGGTGACCAGAGACTGGTTGATGACGTACCTCGGAGTTAAGTTTTATCGCAGCCTGTGTTTTTGGGACTACGTCGACCATGTGATAACAAAATCCCGCAACGGATTAGCCACCTTGAAGGTCATGGCAGCTGCCAACATTGAGCAGAGGCATACTTACCCTTCTGTTCCAAGGACTTGTCCTCGCACCAATCGAGTATGCCTTGGCAATTCTTACTGTCATACAACACAAATTGACAGGCTGGAGAAAATACAGAATGAAGCTATGCACATTATCTTGAGGTGAAGGAGGGACACTCCCTGTGTAGGAATGAGGTATCTTCTTGACTTCCCAACCATGGATGACAGAATCAAGATCTGGAGGGCACAAGCATACTTGAAGATATGTGCAGATAAAGTGCATCCATTGCACCACAAGCTCAACACAGGGAAGGGTGTCAGGCTAAAAAAGAGGCAAATCATGTGTGGGCCGAGCAGAAAATATCATCAAACAGGTCTGTGGGCTTACCAATATCAACAATGGCGAAGAGTGGATACCGGTGCCTGTCATTCAGGGGCATATTCTCGTGTATTGTCACTCTTGACAGGAAGTGTGGGGAACAAAACTTAGTTGTGGTCAATGTGGAGGTCAACGGTCTCATCTGGGATAACACTGATGAGAAAGATGCAGTCATCTATACAGACAGATCTGTAATACGACACAAAAGGAGTGCATAGGCATTTACAGCATGCTCGGCAGGCAGAATAGTCAAAGGGTAGAGTCACAAGACTACACCCACGCCTGCAAACTAAGTGATTCGAGCATGATAAAAAAAAGTGGGGGCAGGACTCTGTACGCAGGCAATGGGTAGAGTCATTACAGAAGTAAAAAATACCTAAAGTCACCTTTGTCTATGTCCCTGGACATGCGGGAGTATGGGGAAATGAAAGATCGGACAGGTTGGCTAGCTGTGCTGTCGTTGAAGACAGTCAACCAATGGATTGGGTGGACGTCATCAATGCCCTCCAAGATGTGGGAAGGGCACAGGACTTTGACAACCATGAGTCCACATCACTCCTTCAGATGAAAGAGATGGGAATTAAGATGGGCACAGCCAGAAATGAGAAACTTAGTGGGTATATAAGAAGACTTATCAACCAACACAGAACTGGAATCGTCAGTCGCTGGACACTGCAGAACTTGCTGAGGAGGGGATTTTAGCACCTATGGACGTGTTTGGAGCGCAATGATGATGACCTGCAAATAACTCAATATGAACCACAGCTGCAGATGAGGAAATAAAAAGATTTTTTTACAATGAACTACAAAGTATAATGGATAAAGTGAGTCAAAATGACATTGCACTAAAATGAGAGATTTTAAGGTGAGAAATTAACTTTCTGTTCAAAATATGACTTGGTGATAACAAATAATGTTTAAGCAACACTCAAAAAAACTTTTCACATGGACATCACCTGATGGAAGGACCAAACATCAAATAAATTACATTCTTGACAGAGAAGATGGAGATCAAGTAGTTATAACAGGCAACCTAACCAAATGCTGACTGTGAGACTATCAGCTGATCATTGCAAAATTAAAAATAAAATTGAAAACCTGATTAAATGGCTATCAGTTATATTTCCAGTTTTAGGGTCAAAGATTTTTAAAAATCAGGAGTGAAATGAAAACTCTTATCTGTATATTGTTGTTGTTATGGATCCAGCGATCTTAGCTGCTGCCCTTCTGCCCAATGCCATGTCGTAGTATCTGCAGGTATTTCTAAGTTCTGCATTGGTTCTGTACAGAGTGCTCCATTTGGAGGGTCTTTGAAGAAATAGTGTTGTTTTGATGTCAGTGAGTTTTGGGCATTGAAACAGGTGGTGTTCTACAGTTTCTTGTGGTGATTACAGAGTTGACATACTGAGGTATGGTTTCGTTGTATTCTATTGATGTGATGATTCAGCTTAACATGTCCTGTTCTCAGTCTGAAGATGGTGGTTTAGTCTCTTCTTGTTAGGTTGTTGATGTTGTCTTGTGGATTTGGTCTTGCCATATATTTAAAAAGCCATCTCCCTGTTTTCCCTAAGGCCCATCCATTCAACCACTCCTCTCTATTGTTGGAGTTTATGACTTGTTTGGCTGTTTTTAATGTGATGGATGTATGTATCTGTGTCTGCCTGGATCCTCTCTTATCTAATGTATCTGCCTTATCATTTCCTGGTATGTTCGAGTGTCCCGGATCCACTGCATTACCAATCATAATTTATGTGTGTCAATGAGTTTGTCTGTATATATGATAAGCTGTATGAATTCTGTTTTGTTCGTATTGTTTCCCAGTGCTTGCAGAGCCAATTTGGAATCCGTAAATATGACTGTTTTTCTTCGTGTGGTATCGAAAATTGTATTTAAATGATAAATTGCTGTTTCTACAGCTGCTATTGCTGCTTCATAATTGTTACAGACTTCGCCACAAGGGCCACATATTTCTTCTGCTGTTCCATCTGAATAATGTATTAATATTCCATATCCAACTTTTGAAGTAGCATGGTGGCTGCACCGTCTGTGTAGATAT
This sequence comes from Megaustenia siamemsis, assembly GCA_032433765.1. Classification (NCBI taxonomy): domain Eukaryota; kingdom Metazoa; phylum Mollusca; class Gastropoda; order Stylommatophora; family Ariophantidae; genus Megaustenia; species Megaustenia siamemsis. The sequence goes on from JAVIAB010000092.1 coordinate 96,562,143, forward strand.
GTATCCAATCTTCTGGATAAGTATCTATTATTTTCCTTGCTGCTAGTGTTACTGATACTGGATCTGCATTTTTATCTGTTCTGACACATATCTCTACATTTATTTCTGGATTTTTATAATTCGTACTTTATGGCATTTCTTTGATGCCTCTTGATGTTTGTAGTCGTTTTTCAGGTAGATTGTATTTTTCTTGTATATTTCTAACATGGTGTAATACAGGTTGGGTTAGTGGGGTAGAGTTCTGCCCTACCAAAGGAGGAGTAAGACATCTCCTTTCCTCCGCTAGTCTTCGGGACACCCCTGGGCAAGGTGGAGCTCCCGTTTAGCCCCTATATCAGGGTTATGTGAAGCCATTGGAGCAGATGGTGGATGGTGTTGTGGGAGCAGCCAACAAGTAGTGCCGGTTATGGTCCCCACACCGTGATGGCAGGCAGAGGATCTCATGTATAGAGACAATGGCTGCGATCTCCGACTAGTACAGTCACTGCCAAGAAGAAAGGAATGGCAAACTACCTTCTTAAATTGCCTGGAATAATCATGACAAATCACAACCTTATATTTACAGCTAACGACGTTAATGGGGACTTCACAGCCACCTCGTCCAGTAGCGAGTATCATGTGCCACAGGTGACACCCGATCGTCATCAAGCAACTGTATGTAAGATCAAAAATAAAGAGACACTAGCAATAGGAACTTGGAACATTAGATCAGCATTCCAGGTTGGAAAACTAGAAAACATCAGCCAAGAAATGAAAAGAATGAAATTGAACATCTTGGGACTATGTGAAATGAGATGGACAGGAGCAGGATTATTACAACGCGACAGTGGATATGTAATTTACTCTGGGGGAACAAGTGGTAAAGAGGAATAGGCATCATGTTAGATAGAGAAAGAAGCAAAACAGTGAAAGGATTTTGGCCAGTATCAGACAGAATTCTGCTAGTAAAATTGAGAGGCAGACCAATGGATATAAACATAATTTAATTTTATGCACCAACAAGCAATAGCGAAGAAGAAGACACTGACACTTTTTACGAGGAGTTAGAGGCGACCTTAATAGCAGAGACAGAGAATGAACTACAAGAAATGATAGACATAATAGTAAAAGAAAGCAACAAGAAAGGTCTCAGTCTGAATAGTAAGAAAACAGAAGTAATGGTTATATCGAAGAAACAATCACCACTATCATCTATCTATTGACCTTTCGAGCCGTAACCGGCCCATAGGGCGTAGACCAAGATACACCTTCTCCTATATGGATTTTTTGTTCTAGCAGTTTTCTTTTAAAGATATTTTATCAAATCTCGCCATCTGTCTCTGTTCTGTGCAAGCAGTTCTATCTCATTGAGGGAGCCGACTCCTGCTGCTCTTGCCTCTCTCATCAATGTTCTTCTCAGTGTCTCCCTGGGTCTTCCTCTTTTTCTTTTACCTGTTGTTTCCCATATGAGGGCTTGCTTTGCTATTCGGTTATTATCTCTTCTCATCACATGTCCAACGTATGACCATCGTCTTTTCTTTATTACTGAAGATATTAGTGGTTGATTGGCGATTTCTCTAATTTCCTCATTTGTTTTGAATTCGTTCCATGCTATACCAAGTATTTTCCTTAGACATTTATTTTCGAATGCGTTCAACTTTGTTTCTATATCTCTTGTTGTTTTCCAGCTTTCACACGCATACGTAAGGGTTGATAGTACATTTGATTTGAATAGCCTAAGTTTTGTGTTTGTGCTGATAAGTTTTGATTTCCACAACTTTTCAAGGCTTCTGAAAGACATTGCTGCTTTAGCTATTCTGATTTTAATTTCTTTGCTCGTATCCCCTTCTCGATCAATGTGACTTCCAAGATAGATAAAGTGATCGATCTCTTCTACTGGTTTGTTTTCCATGTATATTTTGTCACCTGTTGGAATTAAACTAGTCATGACTTTAGTCTTTTCATGATTGATCTCAAGCCCAATTTTGCTGGCTATTGATGATAGTTCATTTGTGTTTTCCTGCATCGTTTTTATCTGACTGCTGATGAGAACTATGTCATCAGCAAAGTCGAGGTCCTCCAAATGGTCTCCTTGTATCCATTCGATGCCTTTATTACCAGTGCAGCATTTCTTCATTATGAAGTCCATAACAATTCCAAATAACAAGGGCGATAAAATACATACCACTATCATGCAGCATAAAAATAAACGAGACAAATCTGAAACAAGTGCAACGTTTCAAATACTTGGGCACAATAATAACATCAGATGGGAGATGCACAACAAAAATAAAAAGCAGAATAGCTCAGGCCAAAATAGCATTTCAGAAAATGAAAAATATCTTATGCAACAAATCTATGTCAATAAAAATTAGAAAGAGAGTTCATCGGTGCTATATAGAACCAATTCTGACCTATGGAAGCGAATCATGGACAGTAGACAAACAAATGAAAAGACGATTAGAGGCCACAGAGATGGGATTTCTCAGAAGAATGTTGAAAGTTCCCTGGACAGCTAAAAAGACAAATGAGGAAGTTCTCAAAGAGGCCAACACAAAAAGGGAGGGAGCTCTTAAAAAACATCAGAAAGAAGCAATCAACATTTTTCGGGCACATCATGAGAAGAGGAAAGTTGGAATACTTGGTTACAACTGGCAAAATAAAAGGAAAGAGAGATCGCGGGCGACAAAGAGAGAAAATACTGGATAGCTTGGTGTCATGGCATGGAAAACAGTCAACAAAAGAACTGATACGATGCACTGTAGATAGAAGATTGTGGAGGGACATGATCACCTACGCCAACCGGTATGGCACATGATGATGATGATGATGATGTAATACAGACATCTGCTTAATTCTTTGTTTTGGAGTCCATATATCTACTAATTTTCTGTTAGGGTGGTCTTTGGTCTTTCTCCACTCTTTTTTGTCTTTCATACAGAATCATAGTGGCCTTGTTTCTCCTCATCTCTAAAGGTTCCACATTGCAGTGAATTTCACAGGCTGCAATTGGAGTGGACCTTATTGCACCACTGATGAGTGGTAATGCATTATTTTGTATCTTGTCCAGTGACATGTTAGTTGTTTTGCTGCATGTCACTAGAAGCGAGCTACCATGATCCAAAACAGAGCAAACATATCCCAGATAGAGATTTCTAAGTGTTTCTTTATCTGCTCCCCATAAGGTACTGGAAAGCCTTTTCATTAGTTGGAGTCTTCGTGTTGCCTTTTTAGTGAGATTTGTTATGTGTTTCTTCAGGTTCAATTGTCGGTCTAGTTGTATTTCTAAATATGTAGGGTGTTCCTCTTTTTGTAGACTATTGTGATGGAGATTGAGTTTGATGTTTGCCTTAGATATTTTGTTACTTCTAGTAAATACTGTATATACTGTTTTCTGTATATTTAGTTTTATTTTCCAAATATTACAGTATTCTTCTAGGTGCCTTAGGTCTTTGTTTAGTTGTGCTTCAGCTGTTCTAATATTTTCATTTGTACTCCACATGACCAGATCATCCGCATAGAGAGCTTTTTTATTTATCAGGGTTTTGGTCAGATCATTGATATATATCAAAAAAGGGAAAAACTAAGTGGTGAACCCTGTGGTAATCCTTCTTTAGGAGTTTAGTCATAAAAGACAGTGAATTTTATCACTACCTGTAAGTTTGCTCACTTTGTTGACTGAAGCAAAGTAACTATTACATTTTTTAACTATATTTTTTAGAGCTGATGATTTCATTATTAAATTTGATTGGTTTAGGGTTTGGCTCTCTTTTATCACCAGACAAATGTTGCATAAGTCTCCAGGCTTTATTTCCTTCATGTCACAGATCAAGTTTATTGCATGTTTCTTGCTATTTCTCTTTCTTTCCTTTTTTAGTAACTAGTTTGACCTTGAACTAGTTTAAAAGAAAGCAAAAATAAAGGACTCAACCTTAATAGCAAAAAGACAGAAGTAATGGAAACAACAAAGAAAAAGACACCACCTCAGTGCAAAATAAAGACAAGTGGAACAATATTCAAACAGGTAAATGCATTTAAATATTTGGGAACTTTGTTAACCTCAAACGGAAGATGTACAACAGAGGTGAGATGCAGAATGGCCCAGGCAAAAGCAGCTTTCCAAAAAACGAGGAAGATACTATGCAATCCATTTTTGACAATAGAAACAAGAAAAAGAGTTCTTAAATGTTATGTAGAGCCAGTCTTAACATATGAATGTGAATCATGGACAATAGGACAACAGACAAGAAAATCACTGGAGTCTGTAGAAATGTGGTTTTACAGAAGAATGTTGAGAATACCATGGATGGCTAAGAAGAGTAATGAAAACATTCTGAAAGAGGCCAAAGCAAAAAGAGAGCTAATTTCCAATATTAGGAAAACACAATCATCATTTTTTGGTCATGTAATGAGAAGAGAACAGCTGGAGAAAATTGTAGCAACTGGGAAAATTGAGGGATGGAGAGATAGAGTGAAACAAAGAGAAAAGATACCAGACAGCTTAAGAGAATGGCTTGGCAGAAGGTAACAACAGAAATGAGAAATAATTGTCGTGATCGAAAGTTGTGAAGAGACATGATCACCTACACCAGCAGGCTTAGTACTTAATGATGATGAGTTTGACCTTAGCACTAGCCAAGTTATAGCTTATTTTATTATTCTAAGTTGGATTCTGCTCAAGCATTGATCTGGCTTTCTTCTTTTCTGATACTGCTGTCTCCAGTTCTCTGTTCCAAAATGGTCGATATTGTGTTCTACATCTTTTAGGTATAGTTTGTTCTGCAGTGTTGAGTATTATTTGTGTGAATATCTCGTTTAATTTTTTCACACTGTTGTCTGTCAGATTGTTCAGGAGTTGGTCTGAATTTTCTTGGTATAGCTTCCAGTCAGCTTTCTTGAAATTCCATCTCATTCTGTTTTGTTTGGATTTTTGTTGTTTTGGTGTCAAATTATTGTGTTGGTTACTATGGGTCTGTGATCACTGCCTATTCTGTCAATAACTTCAATGCGGCAGTAGCTTATGACATCAGCAGGACAAATGGTCAAATCTGGTCTACTAAGGGAGAGATGGGCTCTATGTAGGAGAGTTGGTGTTGATTCTGCATCCTGCATGACAGTAAGATTAGTTGTTTGGCAAAGATCTTCTATGTATTTTCCTGTGGGATTTGAGTTAGAATACCCCCATTGTGTTGAATATCCTTTGAAATCTCCAGCCAAGATATGGTTACAGAAGGCCCTAGTATCACTGCAAACAAATTAAAATCCATAATTACTCAACCATCCGTGCCAGTGGAATCATCCGAATTACTATCTCATCTCCCAAACAAAGAAAGGTAGCTGTAGTCCCCATAACAGCAGTCTCAGCACATGCCAAAAGACATAAGGTGAAACCACACAGAAAGTGAACACAACCATCTGTTCCCATCATACGATATTATCATTCATCGTAAACAATCGGAATATTGAAACACAATTAAAACAGATGAAACGCACAGCTCACGGTGTGCACAGAGCACTTAACTCAGTAGCTCCTGCAACAAGTCGGACTTAGAATATGAGGAAACTGCAACAAAGAACACTATTCAGACACAGCCTTTAATGGTTCCTGCCACCTATCCACCATATTGACCGGAAGTTCACATCCTCCTGAAAATGATGATCGTCATATTTTTAAAAAATATATAGCGCTTGATGTTGTTAGGACATCGTTTTTGACTGCAAATCCGAACATATAAAACACAGTTAGTCATCAGATTATCCCCGTCGCACATCAAACAACAGACCGCAAGATCTCCCTGCAATGTGAATTTGTGAAATTATAAACCAGTTCACATGTCTACCCTCTATCTCACAGTAGCCCTCTTGAATCTAGACAACATCTCTCCTGACTAACATGAAACTCTGGGAGTCACCCCGCTGCTGCAAAATCATGAACAAAGCTTCGTCATTTCGCCTTTCATCATTAGTGTATGGCCAATCTAGGGATATTCGATCAGCCATCATGATGACGTAGCACACACAACAATGGCTGCGCCCATAAATTAGCCAAAATAGTTCTATGGTAGTTAACTTGGTCATGTTCTGTTATGTTACAATTTGAGCCTGGTGGATTGTAAACATTATAAATATTATATTTGCTGGATGCAAACCAAATTGTGGCTTTCTGAACATCCGTTGGTTCGACATTATTTAGTGACACAACATCTCCCTGTATATTATTTTTTATGTAGGTGACTATACCTCTGCAGTTGTTGGTACACTTAGATGGATAGCTGGTGTAACCTGTTATATGTATGTCTATGTTCTTGTGTAGTGAATCCTGTAGTTGGGCAATATGGATCTGGTATTTGTACATGATTTTGGTTAGCTCTGTTTTCTTGTTTTTGAGGCCTGAAATATTAAGTCGTAGTGTGTTTAATTAATTTGTTTTTCCACTCTGACCAGTCTTCATGTTCTTTCTTCCATTAAAATACTGATATATTGAAGTTTGTTGTATCCGAGGTTTTTGGATGAGTTGTTTGTATTTCTTCCAGTAGCTAATTTATCGCGCAGTCCAGCCTGGTCACTCACTGTCTGGCGTGGACCTTGTTGACCGAGGCGGCATCCGAGCTTGTATGAATTTATGGTCTTGATGTACATGGCATTGTGAAAACTGGGGGACCTGTGGGCTATCTTCCTACCCCAGGGTAAAAGTTTTGCAAATCCTTACCTCAATTCCATCCATGGCATGTTATGTGGCTCTGTCTCTGCTGACATATCATCCATCCATGTGTTCACTTTCTAGGCCCTGTATTCAAGCAGGATTCACAACAGCCCAATCCCCGCCACATACTGTCACTTACTCTGTTCATTCAGGTGTATCATATGGGGGCTAAATGTATCAAGAGGAATGTCACGTCCTGGGTCACTTGTGTCTATGCAATGTACTACAGGACTGTTAAAAGGAAGTATAATGAACTTCTAGTCAGTACTAGAGTCATTTGCCTTCAGGTATGTCAGTAGATGGTTTCCAGGCGGTTTTGCTGCAGCTCTCACCCTGTCCACAGAGGGTTCCTGTAGAAGTAGTAATAAGATAGAAGAAATGACACTCACTCAAGGGAGAGTGAGGGTGATTAGATGAGGGCCATGGCATATACCACACGTCGGTGGGCTCTAACCCTGCATCTATAGGGGCTCACCTTCTCCCGGCCCAGTTATATCGCTGGGAGCTCGGTTGCGCCCCTGACCAACTTTGCTAACAGGGGGCCATGTGTAGGTGTGGCCTTGGACACAGTAGCCATAGTAGTGGATTTGAATTGTAGTTCATCAAAATTGGAGAGGATTTTGTCAAAAAGAGAGAAGATTTTGTCATCCAAAATCCACTGTGCCTGGTAAGTGAGAGGCTATGAATGCTTCAAATACCTTTTGGTAATGTCTAGAGCTGACATCACCCCCCCCCCTTCTCTAATCTGTATACTACACTGTTGCTGCACTGGGCATGCATGTTATTGTCATTCAAAGTACCTTATTAAATTCCCAACAGATTCTATTGCTCATTGCTGTTGACATATCAACACTTTGAGCAAACCCATATGTGCTTAGGCACATTCAGTAACAAAGTGTGTACACAAAGATGGTTTCACAAGCCCACTGGTTGTGAATACATCTAACTCCTGTTGTATTCTTACCTTCTTCTTGCAGGTTGTTGTTCCTACCTTTTCAAAATAGTATTTAAAATTGTTTGGTCTCTCATAATATCCTCACTGACAGACATATCTGAGCTCTAGGAAGTAATCTTTGATCTTTGCAGCCTTCAAGATATTGACCTTAGAACATGTCTGTTATCCCAACCACAGGCACACCGAAAATATACTGGTGTCTATCAATTGTTTCATTGCCATAAACTCCCATATGATCTTGACATTCTCACATGATCTCTATAGTGTATATATAAGTTTTTTAAAGACCCCCAGAAAATGAATCAAAATGGAATAGACAATTTATTTAAAATAAAGATTTCAGCATCATTTAAAGTAAATGAATTTATGATGTGCTGTTCTTAAGATATTATTGAAATTATGAGCTAGATGCAAGAGTGTAAGTAACAGCTAACTGTACATCAGAAAATGGAGTACATGTGAAACATATCAGAAGAAAACAAATAATTAGCAAAAAAAACAATATAAATTTTTAAAGTTTGTACAAAATTGTATCCACTTTTCAGTTATAAAAGTTATGGTGTCTTGCAGAGACAAGTAAATTGAATTAGTGTAAATGAACTTACTTACCAGCATGGTGTAACAAAAGTGTTTTTAGCTTCTTGCAACGTTGAATAAGATTTTTGAAGGAAGCTCCTTTAACCCTTAAACAAAAGTTCAAGGCAAGACACTCAATATGGATGCAGTTTGAAGCCAAGAGTTCAATATGAGTATCATCCAGAAATGTAATCCCATAGAGATTCACTACCTTCAGGTTTGGAGTATGAGCTTTAATTTTGCTGATATTGATGACTTCATAAATATCCTCTTCTGACTCGGAAGATAATTCAAATGTGCCTAAAAAATTGAGGGATAAAAGTGAGTTAATAAAAGATGACAAAATGTTCCTTCCTCCAATAACCATGGGGGTGGCCTTTGGGCACTTCTAACAGATGTTATCAACCTTCTCCATCTTCAGTCATTGTTTAGGACAAACAAAACAAAGTCAAGGGCTTATATTCTTTAGACATTATCTTCCCCATCTCTTTTGCTGTCTACCTCTCAAATTCTCTCTCCTAATAAACCACTTTATTGCAGAAAGGAGGGAGAAGGGAAAAAAAGATTATCATGTCTGTGCCAAAGACAAAGAAGCACGGAACCCCACAAAAAGTGTGCACGCAAATCTAATGTGTGCCAAAGTGCCAGTGGGGTGTAAATATACACTGAGCGAGAATAAATATTCTTCATAAAATTGTTGTAGGGAACTTTTTATTAGTAAAGATGTTCTTGATTTTAAAAAACAGACCTAAATGCTGGTCTTAGGCCGACCATTTTTCTCAATTTGATAATGGGAAACTTCCAAAATAGTGTGACCTAATGTTTGGTAAAATGATATAAGAATAAACAAACAAAAATATTTCTAGAAGGTGTCTGTTCTCCAACTGATTGACACAACTCTAACTTTACTCAGAAGAAATATCCACACGCAAAGAGAGTGAAACAAAATAAGTTATTGTAGTATCTCAAATGGTTAAGACCCCCTGATTCCTTTCAAATTTATATATTCTCTATGTACAATTATTATTATTTATTACTTTTATTGATAGACCAAATAAAATAGAGGCAAAATAGCCCCAATATTTCTATGGCAAATGTATTAGATTAGATAATTCTAAGTGTGTTTGAAAACTGTAAAAACCACATAGCATAGAAGGCACCTTACCTCAGTAGGTTTAATACAACCCAAAGTTCGATTCGAAAGAAATAAGGACAAAAGATTGGTTACATACTATTTTAACCATTTTTACTAAAGTCTTAAGCGTTCTGAAATTATCATTTTATAATTATATATTTAATTGGAAGAAAGGGATCGTTATCAAATTACCTAAAAAAGGCAATCTTAAAGAGTGTAATAAATCTATCTATCTATCTATCTATTGACCTTTCGAGCTGTAGCCTTCCCATAGGGCGTAGACCAAGATACTCCTTCTCTTATCTGAATTTTTGTTCTAGCAGTTTTCAATTCTATTAAAGATATTTTATCAAATCTCGCCATTTGTCTCTGCTCTGTGCAAGCAGTTCTATCTCAATGAGGGAGCCGAATCCTGCTGCTCTTGCCTCTCTCATCAATGTTCTTCTCAGTGTCTCCCTGGGTCTTCCTCTTTATCTCTTATCTGTTGTTTCCCATATGAGGGCTTGCTTTGCTATTCGGTTATTATCTCTTCTCATCACATGTCCAACATATGACCATCGTCTTTTCTTTATTACTGAAGATATTAGTGGTTGATTGGCGATTTCTCTAATTTCCTCGTTTGTTTTGAATTCGTTCCATGCTATACCAAGTATTTTCCTTAGACATTTATTTTCGAATGCGTTGAACTTTGTTTCTATATCTCTTGTTGTTTTTCAGCTTTCACACGCATACGTAAGGGTTGATAGTACATTTGATTTGAAAAGTCTAAGTTTTGTGTTTGTGCTGATGAGTTTTGATTTCCACAACTTTTCAAGGCTTCTGAAAAACATTGCTGCTTTAGCTATTATGATTCTAATTTCTTTGCTTGTATCCCCTTCTCGATCAATGTGACTTCCAAGATAGATAAAGTGATCGATCTCTGCTACTGGTTTGTTTTCCATGTATATTTTGTCGTCTGTTGGAATTAAACTTTTCATGACTTTAGTCTTTTCATGATTGATCTCAAGCCCAATTTTGCTGGCTATTGATGATAGTTCATTTGTGTTTTCCTGCATCGTTTTTATCTGACTGCTGATGAGAACTATGTCATCAGCAAAGTCGAGGTCCTCCAAATGGTCTCCTTGTATCCATTCAATGCCTTTATTACCAGTGCAGCATTTCTTCATTATGAAGTCCATAACAATTCCAAATAACAAGGGCGATAAAATACATCCTTGTTTAACCCCAGTTTCTATTGGGAAACATTCGCTCAGTCCTTCCTCTGTATGAACTGCACATGTGTAACCATCATACATGTCTTTGATAATATTTATGATTTTTTATGGTAAGCCATATTGCTTCAGAATTTTCCACAAAGAATCTCTATGAATACTATCAAATGCTTTTTTGAAGTCGATGAAGTTAAGTACAAAAGGTTTTTGCTTTTCAATGTGTTCCTCCAATATAAGTCGTAGAGTGAAAATGTGGTCACGGCAGCTTCTCCCTTTTCTAAACCCAGCCTGTTCTTCACGCATTACTGTATCTATTGAATCCTTTATTCTATTTAGGATGATTTTGCAGAATAACTTTGAGGCAACTGACAAAAGTGTCACGCCTCTCCATTTGTTACAATTTCTAAGATTGCCCTTTTTTGGAACCTTAACAATGATTCCTTTTTTCCATTTATGAGGCGTCTTCTCTGCTTTCCAAATGATGTTGAACATTTTCTGGTGATGTATTAAATTACATCTGCAATAAATGGAGAGGCTTTAATCAGTTGCCTCCAAATTTTTCTGTAGAATCATGCTGAATAGAATATATATATATTTATATATATATGCTATAGATAATATTATGCGCTTAGTTTAAGCAGAATTCAGAAAGAGGAGAAGCTGTATTGAAAAAATATTAACTGTAAGGATAATAGTACAAGAACAAACAGAAAAACAACAATCTGCAATTTCATTGATTTTTAAAAAGTGTTTACAAGAAAACATAGTAGTCCTTGTGGAATATCTTGAAACATTGCACATGGTGCCTTGCTACAGAAGTTTCAGTTGTTTCCTTTGTTTTTGGCATCACACTAACAATAAAAGTAATGACCTCATCATCATCATCATCATCATGTACCATACCGGTTGGCGTAGGCGATCATGTCCCTCCACAATCTCATGTCCCTCCACAATCTTCTATCTACAGTGCATCGTATCAGTTCTGTTGTTGACTGTTTTCAATGGCTTGACACCAAGCTATCCAGTATTTTCTCTCTTTGTCGCCCGCGATCTCTCTTTCCTTTTATTTTGCCAGTTGTAACCAAGTATTCCAACTTTCCTCTTCTCATGATGTGCCCAAAAAATGTTGATTGCTTCTTTCTGATGTTTTTTAAGAGCTCCCTTTTTGTGTTGGCCTCTTTGAGAACTTCCTCATTGGTCTTTTTATCTGTCCAGGGAACTTTCAACATTCTTCTGAGAAATCCCATCTCTGTGGCCTCTAATCGTCTTTTCATTTGTTTGTCTACTGTCCATGATTCACTTCCATAGGTCAGAATTGGTTCTATATAGCACAGATGAACTCTCTTTCTCATTTCCATTGACATAGATTTGTTGCATAAGATATTTTTCATTTTCTGAAATGCTATTTTGGCCTGAGCTATTCTGCTTTTTATTTCTGTGGTGCATCTCCCATCTGATGTAATTATTGTGCCCAAGTATTTGAAACACTGTACTTGCCTCAGATTTGTCTCGTTTATTTTTATGCTGCATGATGGTGATGATTGTTTCTTCGATATAACCATTACTTCTGTTTTCTTACTATTCAGACTGAGACCTTTCTTGTTGCTTTTACCTCTCTTCTACTATTATGTCTATCATTTCTTGTAGTTCGTTCTCTGTCTCTGCTATTAAGACTGTGTCATCCACATATCGCAAATTATTTATGTTGTGACCGTTGACTTCAATTCCTTTTTTGTCTACTATTGATCTCATAATATATTCGCTGTAAAGTGAAAACAAATCCGGTGACAGAACACAGCCTTGTCTGACTCCTTGTTTTATATATTGGAATTGTCCTGTTTGGTTGTTAATTCGTGTAGCTGCTGTTTGTTGCCAGTACATGTTTTTTATGATTCGCAGATCCTTGCCATCAATGTTTAATTTCTCCAGCATATTTATTATTTCCACATGCTTTACTTTGTCAAATGCTTTCGTGTAGTCTATAAAGCACATATATAGATCTTTCTTTACCTCTATAGATCTTTCTATCAATGTTCTTAAGATGTATATTGCATTATTGGTGCCCTTTCTTTCCACAAATCCACATTGTTCCTCACTTATTTCTGGTTTTATTTTAATGACCTCATACACTTGAAAAAAATAATAGTTGCAAAAACTTTTTTTAAATACATCATCTGTAATTACTCTTAACATAATTTAATTATTTTAAGCTAACAATCTTATGTTTTTCTCTTAAATAATCTCTTTTATAGTATATAAAATAAATTAGAATTGATAGATTTTGTATAGTAAAAAAAAAAAAGTAAAGTACCCCTGTCACGCCAAGTGGCGTATAGGGAATATGGTGTGAGTGACCATAAATTTTACAGATCCTCGGCACATGATTTTTGGGGTAATGTGGTCAGTATTATGCCCGTGCCGCTTTACTTTCCCAGGAACAAATTCCGGTACCCATTAAAGGCTGTGTGAACTAGAAGCCGTCGGTTGGGATCAAACTCTACCTCTTGTCCTTTGTAGTTCAATTCACTAACCACTGAGCTATCGTGGCTCCCATGATTTTGTATAGTAGTTGACCGCAATGTTTGCACCTGCACACAAAGAACTCTGCTCAGCTGTATAATCATTGACAGCTTGTTTACAGAGCTCGATCGTGTCAGGTGTATTGATATAAAAACTTGTAAATATAAAGATGGATTTAAAAAATCTAGTTTAATGTAGCAATTTATATTATAATAGCACATAACCATTCATATAGTAACAACGTATTTGCGCAAATCTGCAAGGGATACAACAGTCAAAAAATTAGTGAGAAAAACATTTGCAATTTATCGTAATGCTTAGATGAACTGTTTACTGTACTGTAAAAGTAGATTTTGTATCGTGGAATATTATAGTCATTATGTTATATATTATTATATATATATATATGGCCCTTTTCGTCTTGTCAGACGGTCTAGTGGAGGCTATTGCGTATTTTTTTGAGGTATTGTTTTTGCCGAACAGCTTCTCTCGTGGCTAATTCTACCAATGTTTGACAAACACACGCGGTCACATAATGAACAGGTCAGGCTCGCTGGTCCACAGGGTTTACCATCCTTTTTCATGAGTCTCTTCTCTTCTAAGTCCTGTCTTAGAACAGTCTAAAATGTTGTTATACCGTTCCTTATACGTGCTCTCCATGATGTGCGATCACTTGCCAGATGTTGCCAGTCGTTTTCACAGATGGAGAAGTCTTTCAGAGATGATTTGCAGATATCTCTATATCGTAGTTTAGGTCTGCCGATTTGTCGTTTTCCGTGTTTTAGCTCGCCATATAGTATTTGCCTAGGAATGCGTTTTTCTTCCATCCGTTGGACATGCCCCAGCCATCTTAGCCTTCGACTTCTGAGCATCGACATGATTGTTAGGGTCTTAGCACGTTGCAGGACAGTTAAGTTGGTTATTTTGTCCTGCCATTTGATGTGCATTATTTTGCGGAGACATCGCATGTGGAAGACATTTAGTCTTTTTTCCTGGTTTGAGTATGTTGTCCAGGTTTCGGATCCATATAGTAGTGTGCTAAGCACACATGTTTGATATATTAAGAGTTTAGTCTTTTGAGTTAGTTTCGTGTTGTTCCATGCCCTTTTTGTGAGTTTGCCGAAGGTCGTAGCTGCCTTACCAATTCGACAGTTTATTTCTTCATCAAGAGAGATGGTTTGCGTAACTGTGGATCCAAGATATGTAAATTTCTGTACTGATTCTAGTGGGCAGTCTTTTAGAGTAATAGATAGAGGTTTGAAGTCACCTTGATTTAGTATTACTGTCTTCTGAACATTAATTGACAGTGAAAAAAGGTCGCATGCTTTATCCAGGTTGTTGATCAGCGACTGTAGGGTGGCCTCACTATGAGCGACTAGGGCTGCATCGTCAGCAAATAAAAATTCTTTAAGTAGGGCAACATTTGTTTTGGTTTTTGCTCTTAGTCGTGCTAGGTTGAACAGTGAGCCATCTGGTCTAGTGCGAATGTAAATATCTCCTGAGCTGTTTTCGAAGGTGTAATTTAGGAGGGCAGCAAAAAATATACCAAAAAGGGTGGGGGCGAGGACACATCCCTGTTTCACTCCTTTGTTGACTTTGAAATTCTCTGATGGACTCCCATCAAAATGGACTTTGCCATTCATGTCTTCATGGAAGGAAATTATCAGCCTAAGTAATTTAGGGGGGCAGCCTATGCCTTCTAACACCTTGTAGAGACCATCTCTGTTTACTGTGTCGAATGCCTTTGTGAGATCCACAAAGGCAATATAGAGCGGCATATTTTGTTCCCGACATTTTTCCTGCAGTTGTCTAAGAGTGAAGATCATATCTATGGTTGATCTCCCGGGTCTGAATAAATATATTATAACTGTGCTTTTAATGTTTTATTCAGCAAACGTGTACACACATTGACGAGATTTAACTTTATTATGTTATGTATAGATGATTAGAAATTTGATGAAATTATTTAAATCAACTTTAATCAGAAGAAAGTAAGAGGTTTGTGAGTTTAAGATGAATAAATAATATTGAAATATTTATAATAAAACTATTATTAATTCTATTATCAATTATACTATATCTGTATAAGTCTATGTTAACAATCGGAGGTCATAATATAAATAATCTAAGGTATGCTGATGATACAGTCTTAAACGCTAAGAGTGAAAATGAGTTACAAGAAATGTTAGACATTACAGTGAAAGAAAGCAAAAATAAAGGTCTCAGCCTTAAAAGCAGAAAGACAAAAGTAATGGTAACAACAAAGAAAAAGACATCACCTCAGTGCAGAATAAAGACAAGTGGAACAATATTCAAACTGGTAAATGAATTTAAATATTTGGGAACTTTGTTAACCTCAGACGGAAGATGTACAACAGAGGTGAGATGCAGAATGGCTCAGGCAAAAGCAGCTTTCCAAAAAATGAGGAAGATACTATGCAATCCATTTTTGACAATAGAAACAAGAAAAAGAGTTCTTAAATGTTATGTAGAGCCAGTCTTAACATATGGATGTGAATCATGGACAATAGGACAACAGACAAGAAAATCACTGGAGTCTGTAGAAATGTGGTTTTACAGAAGAATGTTGAGAATACCATGGATGGCTAAGAAGAGTAATGAAAACATTCTGAAAGAGGCCAAAGCAAAAAGAGAGCTAATTTCCAATATTAGGAAAACACAATCATCATTTTTTGGTCATGTAATGAGAAGAGAACAGCTGGAGAAAATTGTAGCAACTGGGAAAATTGAGGGACGGAGAGATAGAGCGAAACAAAGAGAAAAGATACCAGACAGCTTAAGAATGGCTTGGCAGAAGGTAAACAACAGAAATGATAAATAACTGTCGTGATCGAAAGTTGTGGAGAGACATGATCACCTATGCCAGCACGCCCTGTACTTGATGATGATGATGAAGTCTATGTTAAATTAGTATTATTTTTGGAGATATATCTCAACTAACAAAATAGTAATATCACCCGACTGTTACTGTCTACAAGTAACTTTTCAGTTGAATTAAGTTTAATTAATGAAACTTAAAGTTAACTAGAATGACTATTGACTTTAATTTGAAATTGTAATTTTTACATTTATTTTAATAATTTGCTTTTCAGAATTTGTACAGTCAGATCAACTTTGAAGACCTCAAGAGATTTCTTGATGTTAGAAATAGCTTTATTTTGTTTGTTTATTGTTATGTCCAGTTTTAGAACACCCATAAAACTCTTTTGGACTGTCCATAATATTCTTAACATGCTTATTCTAAAAAAATAACACATTTCTGTCTAGCCTCCAGTTTTAACATCCTGCTTCTTCTATAAAACCACATTTCTGTCTAGCCTCCAGTTTTAACATCCTGCTTCTTCTATAAAACCCCATTTCTGTCTAGCCTCCAGTTTTAACATCCTGCTTCTTCTATAAAACCACATTTCTGTCTAGCCTCCAGTTTTAACATCCTGCTTCTTCTATAAAACCACATTTCTGTCTAGCCTCCAGTTTTAACATCCTGCTTCTTCTATAAAACCACATTTCTGTCTAGCCTCCAGTTTTAACATCCTGCTTCTTCTATAAAACCACATTTCTGTCTAGCCTCCAGTTTTAACATCCTGCTTCTTCTATAAAACCACATTTCTGTCTAGCCTCCAGTTTTAACATCCTGCTTCTTCTATAAAACCACATTTCTGTCTAGCCTCCAGTTTTAACATCCTGCTTCTTCTATAAAACCACATTTCTGTCTAGCCTCCAGTTTTAACATCCTGCTTCTTCTATAAAACCACATTTCTGTCTAGCCTCCAACAAAGTTCTTAGATCTTGTCTGTTTTCTGATTGTCATGGATTTACTTCTATAGGTCCAGACTGACTGTACACATCACTGAAAATCTTTTCTTCTTATTAACATTGACAAAAATTGTTGCTCCAAACCACCTGTACATAATATTCCATGTAAACTTAAACATTTTTCCCAAGTCTTTTTCATCAATTGGCCTTTTTTAATTTTTTAAATTTACTTTAATTACACATTCAAGATTTGCCCTTTTCATTGTTGTGACTATTACTTATATTTCTGCTGTTGAGACTTGACTTACTTTACAAAAATGTTAGTCTATTCTATAACAAATTTAACTCTTAGTAATTATCATGCTCAACGCTGAAAGGCAAATGAGGAAAGAAAGAAGAAGAAGAATTGTGATTATGACAGTGTCATCAGTATACCTCAGATTTTTTACATTATGACGCCATCTTTGAATAATCTCTCTATACAGAATGAATAAATCTAATGATAGTATATACTAATTTTATTATTGTACTGTACCACTTTCTAACCCAAGTTATCCAGAATATTTTATTTCAACAGGTTTGTTATGTCTGGTAGACCTGATTGTTTGTATTCAATTTCACTAACTGTGAAGGTCCTCTAAAGAGAACTGATGTGGAAGTTTTTGAAAGTCGAGCTTTAATTTACGAGTCCAGTAACAATCTTTTAATGTTAATTTATAATTATTGTCATAAAATAAAATGCCACATGTTTTGTTCGTCAGTTCATCTAATAAAAATGTATGTTATTAATAAAATAAAAATAATAAAATCATGTTAAATGTTTGCTTTTGTTTTCACAACCGTTTATTCAATGAGAGTCCCTTTCAGAAATGCATTGGAAAAAACAGTGAGCTGCACTCTCCTGAAAGATATGCCCATGGTAAGTGAAACCTCACATAGACTCCTTTCCCAGTGACAGTAATTCATAGAAATATTTCTACTTTATTTTCAGCTGCCCCAATTAAACTCTATTCCATCTGCTATCCATCGCTCATTTGATCTGATCTCTCAACTGTATTATTTTTATGTGAACTAAAATGTTAGTGTACTTGTATGTGTAACTATAACATCAGGTAATGGTGGTTCCTACAATTCATCTTTTATCTTTTTTTAATCTCCCGTTCCAGTGGTTATTATTATGACCATTTTCAGTAACTGTATTTTACATTGATTATCAGATACAAATATTGCTGTCTTTGTGAACTATACAAATACCATCAGCATTATTCTCTTCACGAAAGTATATTTTCAACAATTAAAAAAAAATTGTCTGTCAGTTTCTTTTTTTTTTTTTTAAATACAAACTTAAATGAATGACAGAAAAAAGTATTAAGTTGTGGCACTTAGCGTGAAGAACTTCTCCACATGCCTAATTAACCAGCCCACTCCAAAATACAAGATCTAATCTCTATGAGAACAAAATGAAAGAGCTTTGAACATCTCCAAACATTTGCATAACAAGTTTAAAATCATCCTTCCTGGCACTCTCACAAATGTGGAAAACTGTGGACGTGAAAAACCTTCTGAAAGGAACCAATAATACAATATCTATTATTCAATATGAAACACACATGCAAAGTATCAACAAGAAAGATAACAAATAGGCCAACCACACCAAAAAGTGCAGTACTAGCAACGAACCAAGATCCAGCCCGCAAAGTAGAGTATGATTATATGATGTTCTCACCCAGCCCTCATGAAATATAACAAACAAAGAGTAAAGTTCATATGCAACAAAGGCCTTCAACGCAGTGGAAGTAACAATGTCCACATGTTACGTTTAACAGGATTTTTACAGTATTATTGCAAAAAGAATTAATGCTTTAAAAGAATTAACTACGCGGCAGCAAGACACCATTTGAAGTGTAAATAAATCGTAAACTTCCTGTTTTTATTATTATAATTTTCTATTCTCACTGCCACATAGTTTTGTCATAATTGTAATTAAATGTGTAGGTCACATTGACTTTTTACCAACCAGCATTGAGATCTGCTGTTCATCTTCTTCTTTCCTTCCGCATTTGCCTTTCAGCGTCGATAGGAGAAATAATTTGCGGTCTTTGGCTCTTCTGTTCACCTCTGCTGCTGTTATGTTTCCTAGTGTTTTAACATTCCGTCAATCCATCTATTTCGTGGTCGGCCATTGGATCTGGTGTTCTCACAACATTTATTGAAGGCTCGTTATGTTGTATTTTGATCACTCTGTCTTGTCACATGGCCAAACCATTTTATCTGTTGTTTCTTTATATATTCTATGGTGGGTGTTATTCCTAGTTATTTGCTCAGTTCTTCATTTCTGATTTTATCTCTCAGGTTGTTTCCTGTCATTCGTCTAACAGATTCATCTCAGTAGAGGTTATTTTTGCTATTGTTCTTGCATCTAGGGTCCAGGACTGGCATTGGTAGCATAATGTGGGGATGAAGATTGTACTGTAGAGTGCTTGTTTTGCCTCTAGGGTTATTTCCTTGTTGGACAATAGAGATGATAGCTGTCCAATGATTTGACAAGCTTTGTTGCATCTTGAGTCTACTTCTGCTGTTTGTGAATTGTCGTTTGTCACTAGACTTCCTAGGTATTTAAATTCCTGTACTTGTTTTAGTTGTCTGCCTTCTATATGTTTCTCTTTTGCGATATTTATGACGTGTTTTGTTGGTGTTGATTTTCATGTTGTATTTTGTGCCTGTGCTGTTGAGTTTATTTAAGTGTTCTTGTAGGTCTTCTATTTTTCCATGTCATCGGCGCAGGAAGGATCATCTGCAAATAAAAGCTCATTGATCTCCTCTGTCTCTGATGGGTTGGCTAACTTGCATATATAAGTAATATACATGTTATTAGTAATATAATTAGTAATATACATAATACGTGTATGTTATAAACAGTAGTGGGGATAGTATCTGCTGTAACTAGTTAAAAATCTTAGTTTCTTAACCTAAATGAGCATTTTCAACAGTGAAACTTCACAAAACTATCAACGATATAATAAATTATTAATTCAGATAGTTTTTTCTAGCTAGAAATGCAAAAACATGCAATAGTAACACAGAATTTTCATGCCGTTTTTTTACATCATTCTTGGATCCACCCCCTGCACCGTGCTGTCGCATAGCAATTTGTGTTTCAAAGTGCTTGCAGAGTTAACCTGGAAGGCAAAACTAAAGTAGTCATAGTTATATAACAAACAAGGCTCCGTGTACAGGATACCACCAACAATTATAAACATCATAAAAGACATATATGAAGCTATGCTTGCGCAGTTTGCACAGGGAAGGAAATTAGTGATTGGTTTCAAATTGAAACAGGAGTAAAACAGGGATGCATATTATCCCCATTGCTATTTGGAATTACCATTGATAACATAATGAATAAATGTTACAAAGGGAATAATGGCATTAAATGGTACGACAAGAATTACCTAGATCTAGATTTTGCATATGATAAAGTTCTCCTAAGTGACAATATCAACAAGATGCAAAATATCACAGAAACCTTGTCCATTGCAAAAAAATAGGTCTTCAAATCAACAGGAATATAATACAAATAATGAAAAATATCAATACCTTAGAGAGTAAAATATATCTAAATCATAAAACATTGGAAAGAGTAGACCACTTTATATATCTTGGTAGTAATATAGATCAAGAAAGTGAAACAAAGAAGGAGCAGGAAAGCAGTAGCAAATTTTAAAAACCTTTGACAAAATATGGAAATAAAAAATACTAAGCAAGAAATTAAACTTAGAAAATTAAACTTAGAAAATTCAACTCAAATGTATAATCAACCCTTACCTATGCAAGTGAAAGCTAGAAAACAACAAAAGAGATTGAGAGAAAACTCAACTCTTTTGAAGACAAATGCTCTATGCACAATGGAATGATTTCAAGACTAATATAAAGATAAGAGAAATGCCATGCAACCAATGATCTCATCTACCATTAGGAAGAGAAGATGGACATATGTCGGACGTGCTCAGAAGAGACAACAAAAGAATTACAAAGCAGTCTCTTCTAAGGGAAACATCAGGATACAGATAAAGAGGAAGACCTAGAGAGACCTAAAAAGAACACTAATAAGAGAAGCAAAGTTGGAAGGCATAGACTTATTAGATAAGATTGAATATCTCGCCAAGAAAAGAGATGGATGGCAAAAAACACTATGACCACTATGCGATGTCTAGCAGCGCAGGAAGGATCAAGTACATATTTAGCAATAAAACCAATTACTATTTATACTTTGAAGCTTGAATAAAGAAAATTGACAACATACAAGAATGTTTAATGGGACAGAAATGTTTGGTTGGATACATTAGAGTTTAATGGGACATAAGTGTTTATTTGGAGAAGTTTCATTGGGTAGATATATTGATTTAGTTGGAACTGTGCTTAAAGGGAGAGAAATGTTTGGTTGGTTAGAGTAGAGTTTCATGGGAAAGAAATATTATTTGGTTATGGAAGGCTCCGGTATCACTGCAAATGAATTAAAATCCATAATTGCTCAACCGCCAGTGCCAGCGTAATCATCCAAATTAATATCTCACCTCCCAAACAAAGAAAGGTAACTGTAGTCCCCATCACAGCAGTCTCAGCACACGCCAAAAGACATAAGACGAAACCGCGCAGAAAGTGAACACAGCCAACTGTTCCCTGTTATACGATATCATCATTCTTCATAAACAATTGGAATATCGAAACATGATCAAAACGGATGAGACACAGCTCACGGTGTGCACAGAGCACATAACTCAGTAGCTCCTGCAACAATCCGGACTTGGAATATGAGGAAACTGCAACAAGGAACACTTTTTATGCATAGCCTTCAATGGTTCCCACCACCTATCCACAATATACCAGAAGTTCACGTCCTCTTGAAAATGATGATCGTCGTATAAAAAAAAATTTATAGCGCTTGATGATGTTAGGCCATCATTGTTGACTCCAATTCCGAACATTTAGACACACAGTTAGTCGTCAGATTATCCCCGTCGCACATCAAACAACAGACTGTAAGATTATCGTATGGCCGGTCTAGGAATGTATGATGACTTAGCACACAAAAATGTCGAACACACAATTTCGCTTCCTTTAGATTCCTAATTACTCTAGTGAAAGCAGCTTACGACGAACAAAACACGGTGCAAATTTCCTAAAGAGATAAAACTGTGGCTGACGAAGTACTTTACATTAATAAGTAACATGGAAATAACTTGCGTCAAGGAATTCCAACAACGGTCATGAACAGCACCAATGTGACGTAAAGCGCAGATCAAGTCTAAACGTTGGAAGGTCGCATTCACAATACTTGATTTGTCAAATATGGTCTGTTGCCGGCGTACAACTTCGCTTTAGCGGCACAGATGTAATAAGTAGATCATCATTTATACTTTAACGCAGAAAAATACAACGGAGAACCGAAATTAATCAGATCCCGAATGCACTTTCTGCAGCGATCGAAAGAACGTGACCTAGATCCACTATCTTTGCAACGGAAGAAATGTTTAATTGGTTAGAGAGGAGTTTAATGGGACAGAAATCCTTGCTGGCTAGAAAGGAATTTGATTGGGAAGAAATGTTTAGTTGCTTAGAGGGGAATTCAATGGGGCAAACATATTTATTTAGTTGAAACTAAGTTAAATGGGACATAAATGTTTGTTTGATTAGATCAGAATTTAATGGGACAGAGTGGAGTTTAATGGGACAGAAATGTATGGTTGGTTATATTGATAAGTTTCATTTTTGATGTTTCTTTACAATAGTCCAAAAGAGCTCAGGGGCCCACACAGCTTAGATTGTGGGGGTGGAAGGAAAATTCTAAAGAAAAACAACAGTGTATTTTTCTTGACAACAAGTAGCCTAATGATAAAGGTCATGGTAGAAACTAAAACAACAGCCTTTTGAAAAAAAAAATTTATGAAAATTAAAAAAAAAAATTTTTTTTTTACCCACCCACACCTGCTTTCTCAACAGCTCATTGAGACTGGAAAATTTTAATGGATTGGACTCAAATGCAATGGTTGAAGTCTCTCAAGAAGTCTATTTTAAATGACATTGTTTTGTACACAAATATCATCATTGCACTCAAACAATGTTAATAGTACGCCAGCTTTTTGTTTGATGACAGAAGACATCTCAGCACAATACTTAAAATCTATAGCACAACCATGGTTCCCTTGGGTAATTCAAAATGGCTGACTAATATAAATGTCAGCATCAACATACAGCCAGTTCTTAAATTTTCAAATACTAAGGGTCTTCTATGTGTTCAAAGTGTGTTCCACATGGAACCTATTTTTTATCATGTTCTGATATAACTAGATTTAATAAAACTATAAATTTGTATTCAAAATTTATGCTCAATCAGTTAAATGAATTAACAGGATGAAAATAAAGCAAAGTTTAAGGATGTGTGAAATCAAAGAAAGGAAATAAAATAATGGGACAGAAGAATATAATGGAAAGATTGACAAAATATATCAGTCAACTCTATGATGATGAAAGACCAGAGTTAAACAATTCAAACAAAGTCACAGGACCACCAATAATAGAGAGTAAAGTGAAGGAGACAATTCAACACATGAAAAGAGGCAAAGCTCCAGGTCCTGACAATATAACAAATCAAAGAGATAGATACATTAGGAAAGCTGGGAATACTAGTCATAACAAAACTACTCAATGGCATACATAACACTGTACACATATCTGAAGATCTACTAAAATCTATCTTTGTAGCCATACCGAAAATGTTAGGTGCCATTGATTGTAAAGACCATCGCACTATTAGTCATATGACGAAAATAATACTAAGAGTCATCATGAGACATGTAAGGAACAAAATAAAACCAGAAATAAATGAGGAGCAATGTGGGTTTGTGGAAGGCAGGGACACCATTAATGTATACGCATCCTGAGAACATTGATAGAAGGAGCTATAGAGGTAAAGAAAGTTCTATATATATGTGCTATATAGACTACACAAAAGCATTTATAAAGTAGAGCATGTGGAAATAATCAATATGCTGGAGAAATTAAATACTGATGGTAAGGATCTGAGAAATTAAATACTGATAGAAGAGATAGAATACCAAACGAAACCATAAGAAAAATAGTAGGAACAAAACCCTGCCAAGAATATATAGAACAACAACTTAAATGGTTTGGTCACCTGGTCAGAATGAATCCTTACCAATCACCATCAAGGGCGTTCTTCTCAAGAATGCATGGAAAAAGACCAAGAAGAAGACCCAGAAGAAGATGGATAGATGCAGTGACAGAGACATGTAACAACAAAGGAAAATCACTAATTCAGACAATTCGAGCAGCACAAGAACGACAAATGATATAAACCACGATACCTTTTTGGTATCAGTGAAAAAGAGAAAAGAAGAAGAAGAAGAAGAAAGAAGGATCTGCAAATTACAAAAAACATGTACTGGCAACAAACAGCAGCCATAGGAATTAGCAACCTAACAGGACAGTTCCAATATATATAAAATAAGGAGTCAAAAAAGCTGTGTTCTGTCGCCGGATTTGTTTTAACTTTACAGAGAAAATATTATGAGATCAATAGTAGATATAAAAGGATTTGAAGTCCACAGTCACAACATAAACAATTTGCGAAATGTGGATAACACAGTCTTAATAGCAGAGACAGAGAATGAACTACAAGAAATGATAGACATAATAGTAAAAGAAAGCAACAAGAAAGGTCTCGGTCTGAATAGTAAGAAAACAGAAGTAATGGTCATATCGAAGAAACAATCATCATCATGCTGAATAAAAATAAACAGGACAAATGTGAAACAATTTCCATGCGTCAAATACTTGGGCAAATTAGCTAAAGATGGAGGGAGATTACCACAAGAGAACCTTCCGCTCAGTTATGATGAAGCCAAATCCATCCTCAAAGGTCAGTACCATGAAAAATGGAAACGAGAACACCCAAAGCATAACGAGAGGGACGGTTACCACCAACTGTCAAGGAGGGATCAAGTCATCATACTTCGCCTATGCACTGGCCACAATAGAATGGGAAATCACATGTTCACCAAATTCAAAATAGGTACAACCAGCCTATGTCACTGTACACTGGACAATATGACCACAAAACATGTTCTACAGGATTGCCCCCAGTACACAGACCTGAGAAGAACAATGTGGTCCACACCCACCTCCCTGGAAACTATATGGAGCAATCGAATTACTTAAACAGACAGCTGACTTCATGAGAGAGTCTGGAATCCTACTCTGATTGAGTCTTGATCACAGAGAGAGAGAGATACTTGGACACAATAATAACATTAGATGAAAGATGCACCACAGAAATCAAAAAGCAGAATAGCTCAGGCCAAATTAACATTTCAGAAAATGAAAAACATCTTATGCAACAAATATAAGTCAAAAGAAGTAAGAAAGAGAGTTCATATAGAACCAATTCTCATCTATGGAAGCGAATTATGGATAGTAAACAAACAAATGAAAAGACGATTAGAGGCAACAGAGATGGGATTTCTCAGAAGAATGTTGAAAGTTCCCTGGACAACTAAAAAGACCAATGAGGAAATTCTCAAAGAGGCCAACACAAAAAGGGAGCTCCTAAGTAACATCAGAAAGAAATAATCAACATTTTTTGGGCACATCATGGAAAGAGGAAAGTTGGAATTCTCGGTTACAACTAGCAAAATACAGGGAAAGAGAGATCGCTGATGACAAAGAGAGAAAATACTCAATAGCTTCGTGTCACGAGGGTGCCGCGATAGCTCAGTGGTTAGTGAACTGGGCTACAAAGGACAAGAGGTATGGTTCGATCCCAACCAATGGTTCCGGTTCACCCAGCCTTTAATGGGTACTGCATTTTTTTCTGGGAAAGTAAAGAGGCACGAGCGTAATACCGACCAAATCACCCCAAAAATCACGTACTGAAGGTCTGTAAAATTTATGGTCACTAACACCATATTCCCTATACGCCACTTGGCGTGACGGGGGTACTTCTTGTGTCATGACATGGAAAACAGTCAATAACAGAAATGATATGATGCACAGTGGACAGCAGACTGTGAAAGAACATGATAGCCTAAGCCAACCAGTATGCTCACATGATGATGATAAATTTGTACTTAGAACTAGAAGTGTGCAACTTAATTTCAGTTCTATAGCGACTCCCAAATATTATTATATGTGTACGGTGAATGTATTAAGATTTATGTAAGTTACTGTAAAGCATATTAATAGTTTTTTCTATCATTGAGAATATGTATCAGTATGCAAGATGAACAATGTTTGAATCTTGACAAGGCAACGATTTGACAAAAGGGAATTTATTTATGAAAGCTTACCAATTAAATGCAGAACTTCCAAAGAGGACAAACAACTATAAATTCTCCTCATGAAACCCTCAAGGAAAATAACCTCTGACAAGCAAATACATAAACTGCGCAGGTTGCAGGGAAAAGCATTCAAGTCATTGAAGTCATGGAGCTGCATTGCATTGGAAAAGTCCAATGTCATGTACCTGGTGAAAAATATAAGTTAAAATGTAAAATTTACTTCATTCTTTCCAAAATGTTGCACCTAGGAATAAGCAAATGTGTATAATTTTTTTTTTTTAACTTGAAATGTTCATTTGGTTATGCAAGCTCTCACCACTTCTTTTTTCATTTTTCTTGTACTTATTTATGGATTGGCAAAACAGTTGATTCAGTCTTGAGAAGAAAAAACAAAATCTCTCTACCTTGTTCTGTCCATGGTCATCTTCCACAGAATCCCCCAAACCTGACCCATGTTATCTATATTTCCAGTTCAGAGCTTGCATTTCTTAAGTTTGCTTATTCAAAAAACATCCCTCTACCCCAATACTTGACAACTCTTGTTATATTTCTGAATCTTTTCTGCAGGCACAACCAATCCATCTTCAGTACATGGCTGTTAACATCATTTGTACTTTCTACTGATTTCTACTATTTAGAAGCTCCAGGTTGTCAATTCTAATTGACCAGAATAAACTGTGAGTTTTCCTACATTTCAATCTAGCTTCTGGACTTTACAAAAATGGTGTAATAGAGTTTATGTTCCATTGACCACTGCAGAATTTGCATTTTGAGACTGATTTATTTTGGCTCTCCTATATAGTTTGCTGCGTTAGAGTCAATTGAATGTTCTACTTAACAGATTCACGCCAGTGCTACTGAGTCCATGTGCCTGGCAGCAGTCCTCTTTGGCAAGTCAAGTGTTGTAAATGTGATCTTACAATATCGTAGAGTGAATATGCAGTTTACGTCAAGACATTGAGAGATGTTCAATAATGACTCACAGCTCCTTAATATGGATTGTTCTGCAGAGTCAACCGAAGGTTCCACTTTAGAAATTCTGCACCATCGCCATGGTGTTTCATGCATTTTAGTTGTATTCTTGGGAGTGAATCAGGCATTGTGGGTGCATCCATGGTTGTGTGTTACATCATCATGACATTGAGAGCTGTTCAACAACCGTTGTTGGATTCGTTCGCCACCAATTAACTGCAAGTTACAGCTCTGTAATATGGATTGTTCTGCCAGGTCAACTAAAGGTTCCATTTTTGGGATTCTGTGTCATAGTTATGGTGTTTCACGTGTTTTGGGCCATCAATAATTGTGTATGCTATGTCATCATGATCATCATCATCATGTGCCATACCGGTTGGCGTAGGTGATCATGTCCCTCCACAATCTTCTATCTACAGTGCATCGTATCAGTTCTGTTGTTGACTGTTCTGTTTTCCATGCCATGACACCAAGCTATCCAGTATTTTCTCTCTTTGTCGTCCGCGATCTCTCTTTCCTTTTATTTTGCCAGTTGTAACCAAGCATTCCAACTTTCCTCTTCTCATGATGTGTCCGAAAAATGTTGATTGCTTCTTTCTGATGTTTTTTAAGAGCTCCCTTTTTGTGTCATCATGATAGATCCCTCTAAACTGACTGTGCGTTTGTAATAAAGAGCAAAATGATACAAGTTTTGTTCATGAATTTACAGCCCTGGTGAGACTCCCACAAATTCATGTTAATCAGGAGAGATGTCTAGATTCAGGAGAGCTATGAGGAGATTGGGAGGTACGCTTATGAACCAGTTTATCGTTTCACACTGCGGGTCTTGCTGGGGAGGCGATCTGAGCACTTATGGACTTGTTCGATGAGGACAATCTGACAGTTAACACTATCAATCTAGCTGAGAAATTACGTTCTGGCCTCTTTCATGCTGCTGAGATTTGTTAGATAACATACACTCTTTCATTGTTACCAATTACACCCTGCTCAATATCACGATTTGTCTTCCCATATACTGCTGACAATGTTTGATAGATTGGCATTTCCTATTCATCATCATCATGTGCCATACCGGTTGGCGTAGGCAATCATGTCCCTCCACAATCTTCTATCTACAGTGCATTGTATCAGTTCTGTTGTTGACTGTTTTCCATGCCATGACACCAAGCTATCCAGTATTTTCTCTCTTTGTCGTCTGCGATCTCTCTTTCCTTTTATTTTGCCAGTTGTAACCAAGTATTCCAACTTTCCTCTTCTCATGATGTGCCCAAAAAATGTTGATTGCTTCTTTCTGATGTTTTTTAAGAGCTCCCTTTTTGTGTTGGCCTCTTTGAGAACTTCCTCATTGGTCTTTTAGCTGTCCAGGGAACTTTCAACATTCTTCTGAGAAATCCCATCTCTGTGGCCTCTAATCACCTTTTCATTTGTTTGTCTACTGTCCATGATTCACTTCCATAGGTCAGAATTGGTTCTATATAGCATTCGATGAACTCTCTTTCTCATTTTTATTGACATAGTTTTGTTGCATAAGATATTTTTCATTTTCTGAAATGCTATTTTGGCCTGAGCTATTCTGCTTTTTATTTCTGTGGTGCATCTCTCATTTGATGTTATTATTGTGCCCAAGTATTTGAAACGTTGCACTTGTTTCAGATTTGTCTCGTTTATTTTTATGCTGCATGATGGTGGTGATTGTTTCTTTGATATAACCATTACTTCTGTTTTCTTACTATTCAGACTGAGATCTTTCTTGTTGCTTTCTTTTACTATTATCTCTATCATTTCGACATTTTACATCATTTCCTATTAAATGTTTTAAATTAATCTTCTCAAAAGATGGTTACAAATGTAATACATAGAAAGACACTTTTTTTTCCATCGCATGAGGTTGGTTCTAGCCAATCACTCCAGGCTGATTTCTGACTTGCGTAGTCAGCATTTCCAACTGGTCGCCAGGCTTTGTTGTTTAACAACCAGCACAAACCACCTTATCACGGAGATCATACACAACTTCAATAGGCAACTCTATATATGTTTATGTTCTCCCAGCACAAAAAGATCTCTAACCTCCGCCCTGCCCCACCTTCTCCACCCCACCCACGCTAACCTTGGACTCTCTAGTAATGTGTATACCTCCTGACCTACATCTCTTGAACATTGAAAGATCTGTTCTCTCTAAAGGTTTGAAATTCGTCCCCCCGCGCCCTTCTAGTGACCATTACAATCTGTGTAAGGACGTTCATAATTTCCATAGATGTATGCGCTTACAATTCTGTTTCTCTGGCACATCTGATGTTTCCTCCTCACCTACCCTTATAGATGAATTTTTCTCACTTCTGCCCCCATAAATTAGATCGAATCCCACCAACATGCCCTTGATCTCTACATACAGGTCACCTCACATGAGATTAAAAAACTTCACCCAGGAGAACTTTGCAGCTCGAATTTAACTCCCTCCGAGTTCCGAGCTCTCTCCAATCTCCACTGCTGGGAGGACATTGTGATCAAACCATCTGATAAGTAGGGGAGCGATGGTAGTCTGGCGTAAGGACTTGTACATTTCAGAGGGCACACAACAATTATATGATACCACTTTTTACAAACCCCGCCCTGATGATGATATTGTCCACCACAATAAGCAGGTTCATCGAGGAACTTGTCCAGGACAATCTCAGGACAGGCGCGACCCGCCTCATTATCCCTAATAGTGGTCTTATCAAACCATCTTTCTACATGCTCCCTAAAATTCACAAACTCAACAACCTATAGTGACAGCATGTACTTGCCGACAAACACATATCCAACTATCTGGACAGTGTCTTCCAACCCACTGTGGCCAGTCTTCCCTCCTATGTCAAAGACACAAACCATGCCTTGAGATTTCTCTCTACCATCTCTCTCTCCCATGATCACTCATACCGACTTTTTGTCCTCGATGTCTGCTCTCTTTACACCTCCATCGCTCACTCCGACGGTCTCCTGGCTCTACAGTTCTTTCTTGACCAAAGGCAACATCCTTCTGTTGATACTGCCACTCTTCTCTGCCTCACTGAGCTTGTCCTCAACCTCAACACCATTGAGTTTCCATGGACACCAAGGTGAGTCCAAGCTATGCCTGCCTATTCATAGGTTACCTCGAACACCAAATACTCAATCCGTATCGGGGTCTCCTTCCTGTCAAATACCACAGGTATATTGATGACTGCTTCGGACTAACCGATCTATCTGAGGACAACATCTCCAAGTTTATTGACTACATGGGCAGCTATCAAAAAGCCATCAAGATCATATCTTTTATCTCCACTTCCTCTGTTACCTTTTTGGACCTTATTGTTTCCTTGGGTACATCTGGCTTCCACACCTCAGTTTTCATTAAACCTACAGACACCCATTGTTACCTTCTCTATACTTCATCGCATCCACCTTCATGTCATGATTCAATTCCGTTTTCTCAGTTATTGCCTCTTTGTCGTATCTGCCAGGATTTCCTCCAACAGGCTCACCTTATGTTAGGCTTCTTTAGCCGCCAGCTTTATCCAGATTTGATCCTTCAATCTGCCTTCAAACGAGTTCTCCTTATCGCTCATCTTGAGGCACTCACTCCTTCCAAATGTCCCCCCATCTGAGAGAACAATGCTCACCCTCACCTATCATCCTCACAACTTAGCTGCTGTGAGAATACTCAACTGTTACCGTTCCATTCTCCAGTCTGATCCCACCGATCATATAATTTTTCATGATCACCTATGGTCGCCTTCCAACGCGAAAAAAATTTGAGAGATATTCTGGTTAGGAACTGGCACCCTCGTTCTAACCATAAACATTTGGGTATGGTCCCCTGTGGACATAACTGTATTACCTTTACTTCTGTGCTCCCCACCGAATTTGTCTTATTTTCTAATGGACAGTTCGAGATCAAGGATAGTTTCACATGAGTGTCCCGCAATATAAATTATGCCATCATATGCCAAAGATGCCACATGACTTATATTGGCGAGTCTGGGAGACATTTAGCAGAAATATTTTGTCAACACCTTCGGGATGTTCAACAGAATACTGGCACTCCAGTGGTGTCCCACAAGGGCAAAAAACGACATCCATAAACTGGCATTGTCCTCTGCCACTCCAGCGACCGCAGCCGGTTTGCCTTGGAGAATTACCTTGTAGTCCAATTGGGTTCACTGACTCCAAGAGGTATTAATGTCTCACACTCATACATATAATTTCTCTGTGGTTGCCCCTTCCCTAATCGCATATTCTCTTTTGCTCATGTATGAGCACATTACTATATGCGCATGCAATGCTACTCACAGCTCTTCTTTATTAGAACACACTGCAACACTTCTGCTGTCCCCTATATCTCCTGTGTCTGGGCTGCTCATTTTTGTGCAAGGCCTTTCCACCTGCACTATACAGTACCTTACCTTTTACATGTTCTTAATGAACCCCACTCTGAGACATCTTTTGGGCAGCACATATTCTTCTTGTCTATTTTTTATGTCTTGTGTATACACACAGATCTAGGTGTGGACACTTCTGGGTATGTATGTTGCATGTGCACATTTTCACTTGTGAATTTATAGGTGTGGCCGTGTGTGTATATATATATATATATATATATATATATATATATATATATATATATATATGTATGTATATGATATGCATATGTGTGTTTAAATATGTACATATGTGTACATGTATGTATGGGGATATGTAGGGCTAATTTTATTTACTTTCATATCTGTGTGTGTATTGTTGTTTGTTCCTGCTGAAAGCCTATAAAGCCAAAACGTGTTCAGATTTGTGTCATCCATTTATTACGTAAAGCTTTAACCAAACCATTTTTTTTTTTTTCATTTCTCCTTTACAATCAGCTTTACTGGAGCTTCACATTTGTATGCATTCATATGTATTTCTTTGCCTTGACCACTTATAAATGTAGCCTGTTCATTTGACTTTTCTGTTTGTGCTAAGCATATGACACTCCTCTTTTGATCCTAGACCTGTAGTTCATTTATACAAATAGATCCTACTTGTCAATTGTCACTGTCACATGGCCTCCTACTGGATGTGTCTTTTGTGCAGCCTAGAGCATCTTGTATTCCTTCATTATGGATATATTATAGTTAATAACATTGTTACGATGATAATGTTATGAATCATATGCCTTTTTCAACAACTGACATGATCAGTGGTTATATCTTCTTTTGTCCATCCTACTACATACTTTATAATAGCTGAATAAAGAAGTGGTATCTTTGACACATTTCATGTTAATCTAAAAAAAAAGACCTCCTTTGCTTTACCAATAAAATTAATTTAATGCTGAGACCTTTGAAGATTGAGTTTGACTTTTTGATAAATCCATCACAAATTTCATAGCTAAAAATACTATTTGCAAATATATCTACCATTCGTTCAATTTCAAGTTTTCTTATATAATTTACTTATGTTACTGATATTTTCTTTTTTTTTTTCCGATTTTTCTCATTCTCAATCTTTCTGAAAATTCATTTTAAAAATGTCTGTGAATTTAAAAACAATATTATCAAACTAACAAAAAGCTGAAAATTTATATGTACCGAAGTGCAGGACACTTGTTGGCTAGCTCATGAAGAACTGGTGCAGTGATGAGATCACTAGGAATTTCAATATAGCGAAGAGCAGAACTGAAACGTATTCCAATCAAAGCTTGTAAAATTTCTGGAGTGTAGATGTGAAGACCAGAAAACTCAGGCCGCAAAGATACATGAGTCCAAAGCCGGTTATCATAAGCTAGAAGACGCCATTTTCGACACACACGAGCAACACTTCCAAGCTCACAATGTCGCAAGAAGCTGAATATGTGCAGCAATACTTTGTCTGGTATCTTGTCAATGGTCACACTCTATAAAGAGATAGATTAAACATCAAATACATTAATTCAATTGAAATTAAACAGTTATTGATTTTAAAAAAATAATTGTCTACATCATCATCATCATCATCATCGAGTGCCTTCTCCGCAACGAAGGTTGGCTACCATAGATCGCCATTCTACCCTGTTTCTTGCTTTGATGGTGCAGACTGTCATAGATTGACTTGTCCATCTTTTGATGTTACTCGTCCATGTTAGTCTTGGTCTGCTGCTGCCTCTTTTACCTTGTATTTTTCCTTCCAATATTACTTTTAGTAGGCTGTTGTATCTTTTAACATGCCCCAAAAATTTCATTTGTCTTGTCTTAAGTGTATTTAGTAGTTCTCTTTTTATTTTCAGTTGTTTTAAAACTTCATCGTTTGTTATCTTTTGTTTCCATCCAATTCTACCTATTCTTCTATAAATCCACATTTCAAAGGCTTCAATTTTCTTTTCTGTTTTCTTGTCTAATGTCCATGTTTCTGCACCATACAGGAATATTGAGAAGATGTAACATTTTGCCATTCTTTGTTTCAGCCCTGTTGATATTTGTTTTGTTGTTAGTATAATAGTTTACATACTCCAGCAATATATAGATAGATTCTTTTTTTTTTTTTTAAAAAAAAGATCAGATGCTATGTGGGAAATTATTATTACAGTAACTTCCATACTTTTAATATATCCTCTTAAGTATTTTGTCTTTTCTAGATCACTGTCTGCATATTTCATCAACTACAGAATGACAGCAGCCATTATTCCACATAGTTGCTATGGTTGAAATGACTAAGAGGAAATCCTACCAACCTGATGAACAACAGTGAAAAAGTTGTTTGCAAAGTAAAAAGGTTATTGGTTATTGGTTATGGAAGGCCTTGGTATCACTGCAAACGAATTAAAATCCATAATTGCTCAACCGCCCGTGCCAGTGGAATCATCCGAATTACTAACACATCTCCCAAACAAAGAAAGGTAACTGTAGTCCCCATCGTAGCAGTCTCAGCACACGCCAAAAGACATAAGACGAAACCGCGCAGAAAGTGAACACAGCCAACTGTTCCCTGTCATACGATATCATCATTCATCGTAAACAAGCGGGATATCGAAACAGGATCAAAACGGATGAGACACACAGCTCACGGTGTGCACAGAGCACTTAACTCAGTAGCTCCTGCAACAAGCCGGACTTGGAATATGAGGAAACTGCAAGAAGGAACACTTTTCAGACATAGCCTTCAATGGTTCCTGCCGCCTATCCACCATATACCATGGAAGTTCGCGTCCTCCCGAAAATGATGATCGTCGTAGCACTTGATGATGTTAGGCCATCGTTGATGACTCCAATTCCAAACATATAGACGCACAGTGGTGGTAAGTTATCATTTTCAATCCAACAGAAGCCACCTGACCTGTAGTTAGTAAAACCACAGAGAGAATATGATTTTGTGACCTTCACTGATTCACTCTTGGATGTGAATGTGTAGTTTACACAAGAGAAGAAGTTTTCAACTACAGTGATCCCATCTAAGGCAATTCTGGGATAGCAAGGCAAGTCTCCTTTATAGCAGCAGAACTTGATGTTCTCTGCTCCCTTCTTGTAGCTGCTGTCACATGATTCTGATGTCTCATTAACTTGGACATCATTCAAGAATAATGTCAGATTAACATTCCATAGATCTGGCTCTGCTGATGAAGTGCTTGGTGCAACAGTTGTATCAATCATACAGGAGGCTCCTGGTTTGTGGTCATTAATATCACAGATGGCATATGATGTTGTTATATTCAGTATTTCTTTCTGGGGTGTAAATATGTGGCACACACAGGAAGAGTGGTTTGTGGTCACAGTAATCCCATTAAAGGCAATTCTAGGGTAGCATGGCATAGCTGTTTCAGAACAGCCCAATCCTATGATGTTTTCTGTGTTCGCTATAAAGCTGCTGCTGCTACACAATCCTGACCAATTATAGGTGTGGACATTATTCACTTGCAATGACAAAACTGCTTTGTTTACAATATCATCATTTATCAGACTAATAGTACAATTTATTCTTCCATCGGGGATATCTTCCTTGAGTCCCCAAAAAAAAGGTCTTTGGTTAAAAAGCACATATGCTTTTGAGTTAAACACAAAATGAGCCCACTTCATAGATTCAAAATGATTCTTGCCAATGCCATCCGTTTGCACAAGTTAGGTCCTTAGCTACCAAGGTCACAAACGAAGCCATCAAAATAAAGACTTTATCTACAGCGAAGGTTAATGAACTGTGAACAAACATTTATGTTCAAACCTTTGAATACATTTTCAAAAATCTGCCAACAATAACAGATATCGTGGTGTTCAAAGTAAACATTGCTTAGTCCATGGCTCGAATATAAATAAGCTGCCATTTTGGGGCCAAAGTAAAAAGG
Source organism: Megaustenia siamemsis (assembly GCA_032433765.1). Taxonomy (NCBI): domain Eukaryota; kingdom Metazoa; phylum Mollusca; class Gastropoda; order Stylommatophora; family Ariophantidae; genus Megaustenia; species Megaustenia siamemsis. The sequence continues at coordinate 96,597,632 of JAVIAB010000092.1, forward strand.
ATCTTGGTGAAGTTACTATATGATTCACCTGTGACAATTCTCTCTCACTATCACTGGAAGATATTGCAATTATGCTTAAATTATGCTTTAGAAGAAGCAGTTTAAGAATTAATTTCTTGAAAGTATTTAAGAAAGCCCCAAACCATTTTATTTTATACAGGGGGTTCGCAAAGTCTCACTACACTTTGTATATAGAACACATTTGAAAAAAAATAAGGAAATGAATGCCAGATAAAAAAATGCTGCACTGTCCATCGTGAAGTAAAATGCAGCGAATGGCTGTCGTCTGCTGAAGTAATTCTTTGCACTCAAAACAGTATGATATTATCATCGGAAGAAAGAATTATTTTGGTTGAACAAGTGTTTCAAAATGGCGGTCGATACACACAAATGGTTGTTCAAAGATTTATAGCAAGATTTCCTGATAAACAACCTCTTCATCGCATTACAGTTAGAAATTTGTTAAATAAGTTTTGTGCTACGGGAAATGTGGAAGATGCTCCATGATCTGGTAGGCCTGCTGTGCCTGAAGAAAAATGTCTAGATATCCAAGACATAATCTTGAGAAGTCCAAGTAAGTCCATAAGGAAAACATCGCAACAAGTGAATGTATCAATGGGCACAGCGCACAAAATTCTTAAACACCGGTTACATTTTCATCCATAAAGGATTTCTGTTGTGTCTGAGCTAAAAGAGTGTGACTATCAATCCAGGGTCAACTACTACATGTGTTTTCAAGCATTTTTAGCTGAAGAAGATGAATCGATTCTTGATGTAACATTCTTCTCTGATGAGGCATGGTATCATTTATCTAGATGCATTTATAGCCAAAATAATCGTATTTGGAGCAGTTTTAACCCCAATGCATTTCATGAAGTGCCTCTACATGATGCAAAAATTTGGGTATGGTGTATCGTTAGTAGAAAACGTTTAATTGGACCAATTTTCTTCAACAACACTATTAATGCCGATCGATACCGTACTGACATACTGGAACCTTTTTTAGAACAGCTGAATGAACATGAAATTGAGGAAGCATGGTTCCAGCAAGATAGTGCAACTGCACACACAGCTAGAGCATCACTGTATTTTTTAACGAAATTTTCGCAAATCGCACAATATCAAGTGGAATTTGGCCTGCTCGTTCTCCAGATCTAACTTCATTAGATTATTATCTATGGGGTTTCTTGAAAGGAAATGTTTTAAAAAATAATGTACGCACAATTGAGGACTTGAAAGAATCAATCAGAATTACCTTTCAAGAAATAACAACGGGCACGTTACTGAAGGTATTTGACAATATTCGGGCAGTCGGTAAGAAGTGCACATTTTTTTCTATCATCATATTTCTTGTTAAAGTCTTCTCTTTTAGGTATTAAATATATACTATAATAATTTAATAAGACAATAGATATGAGAAGATTAAACAGACAGGTATAGAGTTGATAAACAAAATAGAAGCAGGAGATAGGTGTATTATGAAGTGGTATCAGAAGAATGTCCAGGTGAAGAATATGGTATTAACTATTCACATAATTATTATGGCACGCAGGTGATTTAGAAACATTTGAATAATGTGAATCAGTGTTGCTTTGGAAACAGAAATTAATCAGAGACTGTTTGTAATATTTAATATTTTAAATTTTATTTAAATATTTTACAGCTAGAAGCTGTCGAGTCAAAAGATATGAGACTCCTTTATATATATTACAACTAAAAGCTGTTATGAAACGACAGATTGTCGTAGCTCTATGACACAATGATATGTTGTTTGAAAGAAGGAAAGCCTGCCCGTCAACAACTGAAGGAGAAAAGATATAGTTTAGTCATAGAATCAGTCATAGATGATAAGATGCAATAATTGAGTTTTTCTTTTTATTTCATATTTTGGATGTTATAACTAATAATGCTGTTTAATGAGTCTACTAATCTTTAGACAAATTTTTATATTTATGTAAACAAATATTCTATGTCAATGTTTTGACAATGATGTGCAGATATTATTATAAGTCTGTAAATGTGCTGTTGCCTTAAAGAGGAGACAGAATTCTATGTTATGAAGATGTCAGTAGAGAAGCCAAGAAGGGTTATAATGTTATAATTGTATAAGAAGACATGATTAAGTCGATAGAGTGGTAAATGTAAACAAAGGAGAGTAAGGGATTCCCAAGATTTACCTGTCATGACAACTGACCAATGAGAAGCCAGAATTTAATTAGCCGTATAGCTGACCACTTGAGGAGTGAGTCAACTGAAGTAAACGTACAAAATGGTGGAATCCATGTTTACAATGGTGTATTTAAGGCTTGAGTCGAGTTGACAGAACACTATTTACAGACGGAGAAGTCTTAGTGTACGAAGACTTATGAGAACTCAGAATTGACAGAGATAAGGAACATGCTAATCAGCATTAAAGTAAACGTATGTATGGAGAAGGACATAGAAGACTAACAAGAGAGAGTCAGAGACCCGAGATGGCGAGACTCAGACATAGGGATTCCAAATGTGGAACAAAACTCGAATGTACAAATAACTGTGCTGTTGATACTTTTTTTATGTATGAAAGTCTAGGCAGACTAGACTTGCTTAAAATTGATGTCATATATTAAATTGCTATATGTTTGTGATTTTTCTATGCTATATGTTCGGTCTGGGAAAGACTGTTGTGTGAAAGATTTTATGTGAAACATGTGCGGACGCACACTTTTAATTTGATAATTTAATTATGTTAATGGGAAGAATTGCCAAAAATTAGGACTAAGTTAGTGGGAGGAAACACAGAAGAGCTAGAGTTATCTAACGATAGTTGCTGATTTTTGTACTGACCCAGACATAAGTACATGTGAAGAGTTACACATGTTTTATGACCCGTGTTATCCAGACATGAGGTGTACAAAGATGGTCGACCAGACATGAGTAGACAAATAAGTTAAGCTATTGAGCTAAGGAATCCAGCTTGAAAGCGAAATGCTATGCAGACAATGTGAAGAACAATATCAGAAGGACACATGTTCCAGGAGAATAAAGAGAATTTACTCATAAAGAGAACAGACTAGATGGGTCTTGTTCTTCAGAAGAAGTGGCACATATATGATGAGGAAGAAAAGACTAAATGGGTCTTATTCTTCAAATAAGATATGAAAAAGACTATATTGAGAAAGACTAAACAGGTCTCATTCTTCAATTACGAGATGAAACAGAATATAGTATGAATGGGTCTTATTCTGCAAATAAAAGTTGAAAGAAATTATTGTAAAAAGGCCAAACGAGCCTTAATTACTAAAGAATTTGTTGTCAGTAAACTTTTTATGCATGAGACACATGTTGTATTGCAACCAGGTTTGTTGAATATCACATGTAAGGTGTTAAATTATGAATGTTGTATAATTTGAATATGAATTGCAGGATCTATGATAGTAAAACAGGTTAAAAGGGTACGCTGAGAAGAGAGAAATTAAAGAACAGACAGAAGTGTGTTGTTTAGGTAAAGTCTGACACAGACAAAACAGATGCTGACCTCAATTTAGGTCAAGTTGGTCTATATTCAGGCTAGGTCAAGAGTGACATCATGTTAGTTAAGTGCTTCAAAATAAAACAAAGAGGTGTGACAGAACCATGTTGAATTTAATATGATGGTACAACAATTCATTGATGCATTTTATTAGATTTGAGTTTATAGATGGTGTATTTGTATCGCTAGATGTTGTATTAATTGATGCATGTATATAGGTATATTTGAACAAGTATTGCAGTTGATATATGATTGGAAGAAAGATTGGTTAGACAATTGATGAAGTCCAGATAGAACAATCACCCTATATTTTTGTTTATTTGAGTTAAATTAATCTATTAATGGATCAATTGAACTGAAGGCTGAAGGAGATATATATTACAGTGTGACTGATCCAGGAATGATAAAATGGCAATCAGAGGAAGAACAAAAGAATGATACGACGAAGATAAGAGGTAGAATAGTTGTGATGGTGTAATTCAAAGGAGACTTAGAATTAGCGAAGGTAAGTTAGTCCACCGAATTCAAAATGAAAGGACATAAGAAGCCTTGAGAATTAAACAGAGAAAGATGACCGGAGGTCTTTGAAGGTCAGCACTTTCAACGGAGACTGTATTTAGTTACGTAAACGACTGGACTTGCTGGACGGACTATAGCGCTGAGAGTTGTAAAACATTCTTTGAAGTACCAAGTTGAGCGAAATCAGGGGAAATTTCTATAAGCGGCAGATGCCATGAAGTCCAGAGAAGGGAGTCTTAGATGAGAGAGTTCTGAGAGAGAAGGCGCCACATTTTGGTCAGGGACCAATAAAAGCTTTGGTTATTAGGGGAGCGAAGATTAGGAGGATTGACAGGTGTTGTCAGGACTCCTCAAATAATGAGACTAGGGACATAATTAGAATGCGAAGTTAATGAAATAGTGATTCGACCCAGACAAATGATAGAGGGACTATAGATTAGATTCCCATGATCCTTAGCCAGGTGGGAGTGGCTGAGATGGATACAAAAACCCAGAGAAGACGGACTTGAGGATCACTTATCACTTTTCGCCCACAAAGTGCTGGGGACACAATAGACAGAATGTAGTAGAGATTAGAAACCTGCCTCAAGGCAGAATGTAGGAGTGAGGAGTAGACAGTTCGCTTAAAGATATTGGCACATACACTTTTTGGACTTAGGAATAATAATAGTTCTGCGAGATCGAACTGTCGTAACTTGAGTATAGAAATTAGTAAGTTCCTCTGGATTGTTAGATAGAGTTACTATAATGAGTTAATCATCATCATAAGAGATTTCTGGGAGATTCTACAATGCACGTACAGACCACAGAAGAGAAGAGATTATATAATTTGAACAATAGGATTTCAAGCTAACCACTATATATATATTGATAAAGAAACCCCTTAGTACGGCCATGGAAGTTATTTATGATAAACACCACCTATAGGCTCTACGAAGTAACATTAAGATTATAGCTTGTTTCATAACTCGTGCCCAACTTTTAAAATCAATAGCTTTTTAACTGCTTGTTGTAAGTTGTTCAAAATTTGCATGTAAAGTTATAATGATTAGAACCCAACAGGGAATTAATTTCATTAAAAAAAACATTTGGTTATTATTGTTGCTTATTTGATTTATATAAATTTATAACGACCCATTGATGTAGTCAAAACTTAATGTTTACAGTATTTTAAGTTAAAAATAACGAGTAAAAATCCATACACGGTAAAATTTACATGTTTGCACGCTTTTACCGTGGTTTTTGACACTATTAGACACTTATAAAAAACACGAGAAATTGTGTGTTCCATTTCCGTTCATTCATAGGTGGAGACGTGGAACGATAACATTTATCATGAGTCTTAAAATGAAATTCTGCAGTTTACAAAACATCGCAATAAAAATGTATGACTATTTTTGCAAAGAGGCTAAACGAGGAAGATTATTTCATTCTTTAGAAAACCCTGAGAATAGGACAAGACACATTTTGGATTTATCTAAACGGTCATTTAATCACTGGATTCAAGCACGTGACCGTCAATGTTCAAAATATACAAAATCACAAGGAAGAGCAAAAATGTTGGATAATTTCGACAGTGAACTTATTAGAAGTGAAATTCGCAAAATGTTGGGTATGAATGAAACTGTTACAATAAGAAAATTAAAAGTATCGCTGAAAAAGAACAACAGTATTGAAATATCAAAGTCTACATTATGGAGGAATGTGAGAGCTGCAGGCTTTACATTCAGAAAGTATTCCAATGGACGAAACATCATCTGTGAGAAGCCACATATAGTAGTCATGAGAAGCAAGTACTTACGTGAAGTAAAAGAGGTGCGCAAGCAAGGTTATGATATTGTGTACTTGGATGAAACATGGATCAATGCTCACCACACTAACCAAAGGGAATGGCAGTCATCAGATGGAAAGATTAAGAGATTAATACCTAGCAGCAAAGGACAGCGCTTGATAATTGCTCATGCAGGTAGTCGACAACATGGACTAATACAGAATGCAGAGCTCATTTTTCTTTCAAAATCCATAGACAATCGGGTCACATATTTAGACATTGGATTGAAAATTCTGTTCTCCCATCACTAGATCGACCATCTTGCCTAATAATGGACAATGCAGCGTACCACAACATTGTTGCACTTGAAGATAAAGTCCCGACGTCATCCAGTACAAAAGATGCTATTAAGATATGGCTCACAAAGGAGCATATACAATTTAATAACATGTACTTAAAACCTGAATTACTATCTCTAGTAAAGCAAAAACAAAGGACAAAGATTTTTCAAATAGATAAGATTATCCAAGAGCACGGTCATATAAGTTTGAGGCTGCCACCTTACCATGCTCATTTAAATCCAATAGAACTAATCTGGGCAAAATTAAAAGGACAAGTGGCAGATGAAAATACAACATTCAAAATATGCGATGTAAAGACTCTTGCTAATCTCGCTTTATTAAATATAGACAAAGATTATTGGGCTAAATGTGAAGACCATGTCTTAAAACAGGAAGAGGAATATTGGAAAAATGATGGTTTGTGGAATGTTCAACCCCAAACAGTTATTAATCTTTTAGACTCGTCTGATTCAGAATGAAAGTATATAGCCCCCACAATGTTGGCCCCTATATTACCTTAAATTAGTTCAACAAACGGTCCTTATCAGGACCACACAACTATGAAAATTGGACATAAGGTATACCTTGATATTATCGTCCGTCCTCGAACTGAGAAGACAATAATTCTCCTGGTGTTTTGTCTTATTAGGTTATTTCCCCATTACGGCCACGCCTTTACCTAGTGAAAATTAATCATAGACCAGCAACTACGGTAATTTCTATTATTTAGGGGTTCACAATTTACAATTTTGACAAACATCAAAGAAATTTGCCGCTTTAAGAAAACTGCAGCTGCAAGATATTTGTTAAATATACATTTAAAGGGTCTTTTGCATTCTAACAACATTTGGAAAATTTCAACAGTTTTTAACAAATGGTTACTGAGTAATAGCGTTTTGAAGTTGGGCACGTGATTTGAAACGAGCTATAATAATAGAACTTTAGCACATTGTTGATTGTATCAGAAACATGTTGCCAAACCATGTGGATATTAATAATAAAGACTGTTATATTTTGCAACGACGAGTTATGTGTGTCTCTATAGATGATAGGAAGGTATTAATTACAAGAGAATTCAACATCAATTTCAAAACAAAGAACTCTATAACATTCCACTGGTTTATTTTCCATGTATATTCTGTCATCTTAATTTTAGTTATACCAAATATCACTTGCTTTCCGTGATTTCTGGCCAATACTAGGAATCTAAAACCTTTGCACAACCATGCAAATTATCAGCTTCATCTCCTTCAAACAGATGCTTTCCAGCAGCTTCTTTCAGACTTTCATAAAGGAAAACAGAGAGTGTATACTATACCAACTCATGAATATCCAAAACTTGGAATCTATTTAATGAACACAATATGTTTTACCAACCTGAAAGAGGTGATTTAGGACTTAAAGGAAAACAGACTGATCCAAAACTTGAAATTCATAAATATAAATATATGTGAGTAAGAGTGTGTGTGTGTGCACGCGCACACCCACACACACACACACACACACAGAGTAGACTCTTGCTTATCCGGGAGCGGATTAAACAGGAAGCAGATTATTCAGGAGACCTTAAAAAAAAAAACTCCATTTAAAAATAAATTTATGAAACTGAAACAAATCTATGAGCTCTTCTTGATTATTAAGAACACTAAGAAAACAATAACTGCACGGAAAAATTAATACTGAGAAATCTATGCTGCACCATTCGATGAATATAGAAAAGACGAAGCAGAAGAGTTTACTGTCTTATTTCACGCAGTATTAAATTAAGTAAGTGCTAACTTTTTAAATACTGTATGAAAAACTCTTTGAGTTTCATATACATAATGGTTTAACCAGGATTTTTGTTATCCTGGATTTCCTATTTCCCATTCATTCTGGATAACCGAGAATCTACTGCACACACACACATATATATATAGAATGAAATTGAACATCATGGGGCTATGTGAGGTGAGATGGAAAGGAGGAGCAGGATTATTACAATGTAACAGTGGAAATGTAATTTACTCTGGGGGAACCACACACGAAAGAGGAGTAGGATCATGTCTTTCTTTCGTTCGCCTGAAGTATTGTCTATATTTGCAATGTCATTTCCTGTATAAATTTTACTGTCTTTTGTAATTCTTGCAGTAGTCCATATAGTTTTGTCTGTAGTGTTGTATCTATGGGTCAATGGATTTTCCTCAGTGTACTATATTCAGTGCAGTCTTGAAGTCTGTCCACATGTACAAGTAGTTTAGGTGCCGATCTTGAATTTTGTATACATGTGACTGAGGAGTCAATTGTATCCTGTTCTGAGGCATATAATGATAACTTGTTCACATCTATTCATATTATGAAAGGCATCCTGATTTTGGGCTTGTGGTCTTCTGATTGATTTGATTATCTTTTTCTTATGATGGTATGTAACCGGTGCATCTGGTTGTCTGCCTGTTGAACCTTCCTTTGCCAAATGATCTGCTTTCTCATTTGCTAGTATTCCACAGTGAGATGGGATCCACTGCAGGGCAACCCTGAGGTGCTTGCAGAGTTCAGCCAATAAGGTCTGCAGACGTGGCAATTTTCTGGATTGTAGTGCCTGGAGTACTGATCTTGCTTCTGTCAAAAACACTACAGTCTGTGGGCTAAGATTACTGTTCAGCAGTTTTTCTATTGCCAACTTTATTGCTTGGATTTCTGCATCATAATTGTGGCAATATTTTCCTGTTGCTATTTTATTAATATCCCTAGTTTTATTTGGGTACTCTATGTATACAACCCCCCCCCCCCCCTTACTGCATTCTGTGCTGATCCATCTGCATACACACGAATCCAGGTCTTGTAGGTATTCTTCATTCAAGAAACTGAGTGTTATTGTTTTACGCTGTAGACTATTCTGTTTCTCTTTGTCAAGTATTCCTTTAACTTCTGTCCATATTTGTTTAAAAATCCTGATTCCTCTGTCCAGGGAGTCTGTTCTGGTATGGACAGTAGGGGGTTGACAACTCTTGGCATGTCTGGTGTTTGTCTACTAATACGCTTGGCTTGGTGGATAAAACTGCTTCTCTTAAGCTGTCCCAATGCAAGATTTTGGAATCGGTCCTTCATTGGATATTTCGACATGCATGTACATTTTTCTGCCTGTATCAGCACCTTTGTGTCCCTCCATTCTCTCAGTGCTGGTATCCTCCACAATTTCTCCATCTCCAATACTGGTGTTGATTTCACTGTTCCTGTGATGACCCTAAGTGCCTGGTTTTGTAATTTATCCAGCTCTTGCATGTGGTGTTTGATGCTGAGCACCATGCGAATGATCCATAATCTAATTGTGGGCATATGGTTGGTAAACTCTACTGAGTATTTTCCCACTCTGCATGATTCCACACAGCCTTCTTAGAATAGCCAACTTCCTCCTTGCTTTTTGGGTTGCCTTATTTATCTGCTGTTTCCAAGATAGTTTGTTGTAAAATGTAACTCCAAGAAACGTAACTTGTATGTCTTCTTTTACAGGCTCATTGTTTATGTAGATGGCTCCTGCTTTTTATCTTGGGGAGAGAGTGAAAAGTGTAGTACTGCATTTGTCAGTATTGATGCTGATACACCATCTATTTGTCCATGAATTCAGTGCATTCATAGCTCTTTGCAACAAATTGGAGGCCACTCCTTGCATACTCTTCTGTGCACCACATTACCAAGTCATCTGCATACATTACCACTTTGATACCCTGTGGTAGTTCAGTAACAAGGTCATTGATGTAGACTAGAAAAAGTGTTGGAGATAGTACCCCTCCCTGTGGAACGCCCTGGCGCAGTAAGACTTTCTTACTCTTAAGACCACCCAGTTGCACTCTGACTCTCCTGTTATGCAGGTATGCTTTGACCCATTTGTACATACTGCCATTTACTCCATAATTTCTCAGTTTCTTCAAAAGCCCTTCCTTCCATACCTTATCAGATGCTTTCTTTAGGTTTATCCATGCTGCTAGTACCAGTTTCTTTTCTTGAAATGCATCCTCAATTTTCTGGAAAAGATAGGTTGCATGATCTTCGGTAGAGTAACACTGTCTAAAGTCTGCTTGCTGTGGGACAAGAAAGTTTTCATTTTCCACGTACCATTGCAGTCTGAGATTGATTATACGTTCCATTGTTTTACACAAACAGCTTGTAAGGCTGATTAGTCTATAGCTGGATGTCATCGAACCATCTTTTCCTGGCTTTAGTAATGGTATCATAATTGCTTCTCTCCATGCCTGTGGCACTCTACCTGTGGTCCAGCAAATGTTGCAGATCTGCAGTAGTTTTACTGTATATATTTTCATTGGACACTCCATCACTGCCTGGTGACCTTTTCATTTTTAATTTGGATATTGCCAGCTATCTCTCTTTGTGTAATAGGTATTTCCATGACTTCATGTGTGGTCCCTTTTTGTCTTGCATTTTGTTGTTTTAAACGGGTCTCTTGCCGTTTCTCTAGGCTAATTTCAATATTATTGGTATTTGCAAAGGAGTCTGCAAAGTGATTTGCTGCATGCTTACCTGTTAAGATGTTTCCATCCTTCTTCAGTGTAATTTTGGTATTCTTTTCTGTACCCTCATCAATCAGCTGTTTTACAAGCTTCCACACTTTTCTTGTGTCTCGTTCAAGATTCAAGGACTCTGTTTTCTCTTTCCAGCTTCTTCATCTGGCTTGTATTTTAGCCCATTGAAATTTGGCTTTAGCATGCTGAAAGTTATTGTGGTGTTCCTGGTGAGGGTTATTTTCTGCTTGCTTTCGAGATGTTTCCATGTCATTGTGCAGTTTCTCTATTTCACTACTCAAGTATGGGTTGTAGTGTTTCCATGCCCCTCTAGGTATTGTTTCACTGGCAGCTTGTATTATTAGTCTACTGAATTTATCAACTATTTTGTTGATGTCTCTATCTGTATTTAGATCTTTAGTCAGTACACTGGTGTATTGTTGATACAGTCTGTCTTTTTGTAATTCCATCTAGAGAGAGTGCTGCTCTGCCTGACGGCCTCATTTTGCACCACTAAAAAGACTGGTCGGTGGTCACTGCCTCCAAGTTGTTTCCCAACAATACGTGTGATATTCCAATCCATGTTTGGTGAATGGAAAGCAAGGTCTGGTGCAGATGTGGTATGCCATGATCTGGAATAGAATGTTGGTGGATCTGTTGTCTGGTTTAGCAGTATGAGCCCATTGTCATCCTGCCAATTTTCAAGTTCATCACCTCTCTTGTCCATATGTTCATAGCCCCAGCTCTGTGAATGGCTGTTATAGTCTCCACATACAATTATTCTTTCTTTTAATGGAATTGTGTCTAGTGCTAGTGGGTGGTCGCTCGGACAGTAGTAGTTAAGTAGATGAAAGTCTGTATTTACTGTCCTGAGGTGAGGTATTTGATATTCCGCCCCATCCATATACACTTCAAGCTGACATGAATTGATGTTGTTCTTTACAAGTATCAATATTCTGCCCTTTTGTCTGTTTTTTTCTGTCAGATTGGTAACACTGGTATCCCCTAATCTTCAAGGCTATGTCATTGTTTTTCATGCAGGATATTTTCTAACTCAATCTCTTTTGCTGTTGATGCCTTCAGCATTCCAGTGCATTATTTTAAGTGGTAGGCATAATGTTAGAAAAAGAAAGATGCAAAACAGTGAAAAGATTTTGGCCAGTATCAAATAGAATTCTGCTAGTAAAAATGAAAGGTACACCAATGGATATCAACATAATTCAAGCTTATGCACCAACAAGTAATAGCGAAGAAGAAGACATTGACACCTTTTACAACGAGCTAGAGATGACCATGGAACAGTGTAAATCCCAAGAAATAACTATTATATTAGTGGATTTCAATGCAAAGGTAGGAACAACTAAAGTGCAAAATGTGACTGGGGGGCATGGCCTTGAAGAGACGAATGACAGAGGGGATTGATACATTGGGCAAAGACACATTAAATGATTATAGGTAACACCTGGTTCAAGCAACACACTAGACGACTATGGACATGACAAAGCCCAGACAGCAAAGTACACAATCAAATTGATTTTATACTGGAATAGAGAAGATTCAGGAATGGGCTAACATCTGTTAAAATAAGACCAGGAGCAGATTGCAATAGTGAACATGTACCAATAGTTGGAAAAATTAGAATAAAACTATGGAAGATATAGAAATCTCCAAGAAATATGAAATTAGAACTAGATATGCTTAGAGTAGATAGACTAGAGTAGATTGTGATAAGAGTAATAAGTACAGTACAATGGTACAAAATAGATATAATGCTATTGAGAAAATACAGAACATTGAGGAGCAGTGGTAAATGCTCAAACAATCTATTCAACAAACATCAATAGAAATAATACTAGTGACTAAAAGAATCAACAAAAAGAAATGGATGACAGAAGAAATACTAGAACTAATGGACGAAAGACAAAAACATAAGAATGAAGAACGGACATACAAAATATGGCACAAAGAGATCCAAAACAAATGCAGAGAAGCAAAGGATGGAAAAATGTGACGAAATGGAAAAGTAACAAAAGAAAGATTCAAAATTTATGCACAATCAATTAAATAAATTAACAGGAAGAAAAGAAGTCAAAGTTTCATGATGTGAGAAATCAAAGGAAAAAAATATAATAATGGGACAGTCCAAAATAATGGAAAGATTGACAGAATATTATCAGTCAACTCTATGATGATGAAAGACCAGAGTTAAACAATTCAAACAAAGTCAAAGGACCACCAATAATAGAGAGTGAAGTGAAGAAGACAATTCAACACATGAAAAGAGGCAAAGCTCCAGGTCCCGACAATATAACAATCAAAGAGATAAATACATTAGGAAAGCTGGGAGTACAAGTCATAACAAAACTACTCAATAATATATATAACACTGGACATATACCCGAAGATCTACTAAAATCTATCTTTGTAGCCATACCGAAGAAGTCAGGTGCCACTGATTGTAAAGACCATCGCACTATTAGTCACATGAGTCATATGACAAAAATATTACTAAGAGTCATCATGAGACGTGTAAGGAACAAAATAAAACCAGAAATAAGTGAGGAGCAATGTGGGTTTGTAGAAGGCAAAGACACCATTAATGCAATATACATCCTGAGAACATTGGTAGAAAGAGCTATTGAGGTAAAGAAAGATCTCTATATGAGCTTTATAGACTACACAAAAGCATTTGACAAAGTAAAGCATGTGGCAAAGTAAAGCATAATCAATATGCCAGAGAAATTAAATATTGATGGTAAGGATCGGCTAATCATAAAAAACATGTACTGGCAACAAACAGCAGCCATACGAATTAGCAACCAAACAGAACAGTTCCAATATATAAAACAAGAAGTCAGACAAAGCTGTGTTCTGTCGCCAGATTTGTTTTCACTTTACAGAGAAAATATTATGAGATCAATAGTAGATATAAAAGGAATTGAAGTCAACAGTCACAACATAAACAGCTTGCGATATGCGAATGACACAGTCTTAATAGCAGAGACAGAGAATGAACTACAAGAAATGATAGACATATTAGTAAAAGAAAACAACAAGAAAGGTCTCAGTCTGAATAGTAAGAAAACAGAAGTAATGGTCGAAGAAACGGTCGCCATCATGCTGAATAAAAATAAACAGGACAAATGTGAAACAATTTCCACACGTCAAATACTTGGGCACAATAATAACATCAGATGAAAGATACACCACAGAAATAAAAAAGCAGAATAGCTCAGGCCAAATAGCATTTCAGAAAATGAAAAACGTCTTATGTAACATATCTAAGTCAATAGAAGTAAGAAAGAGAGTTCACATAGAACCAATTCTCACCTATGGAAGCAAATTATGGATAGTAAACTTCTTCTTAAAGTGGCACAGGTGTAATACTGACCATATTACCCCGGAAATCATGTACTGAAGGTCTGTAAAATTTATGGTCACTAACACCATATTAGCAGTGATCTCTGCAATATGTGCCATTTTGGCACGCAAGGTTTCTATTTTTGAGATTGTGGTTCTGCCCTATGTGCCGTCTTCGGCTCGAAATGACAATAGATAGATAGAACACCATATTCCCTATACGCCACTTGGCATGACGGAGGCTCTTTACTTTTTCTTTTTACTAAACTTCTTTCCTTCCTCATTTGCCTTTTGAGGGGTGATACAATTTGCAGTTTTTTGCTCTTCTGTTCACCTCTGCTGCTGTTATGTTTCCTAGTGCTTCTAATATTCCATCGATCCATCTTTTTCGTGGTCGACTCTTGGGTCTAGTATTCTCACAACGTTTATTGAGGGCTCGTGTTGTGTTTTGATCTTTCTGCCTTGTCACATGGCCAAACCATTTTATCTGTTCTTTCCTTATATATTCTATGGCGGGGGCTATTTCTAGCTTTTTTCTCAGTTCTTCATTTCTGATCTTGTCTCTCAGGATGTTTCCTGTCATTCGTCTAACACATTTAATCTAATACGTAAGGTCACCTTTGTCTATGTCCCTGGACATGCGGGAGTACGGGAAAATGAAAGAGCGGACAGGTTGTCTAGCTGCGCTGTCGTTGAGGACGGGCAACCAATGGATTAGGCGGACATCATCAATGCCCTACGAGATGTGGGAAGAGCACATGACTTCGACAAACACAGATCCACGTCACTTCTTTGGATGAAAGAGATGGGAGTTAAGATGGGCACAGCCAGAAATGAGAAACTTAGTGGGCGTGTAAGAAGACTTATCAACCAACATAGAACTGGAGTCGTCAGTCGCTGGACACTGAGGGAATTGCTGAGGATGGGATCTGAGCACCTATGGACATGTTCGGAGTGCAATGATGATGACCCGCAAATAACTCAATAACATTTCGTCTCAGTAGAGGTTATTTTTTTTATTGTTCTTGCATCTAGCGTCCAGGACTGACATTGGTAGCACAATGTTGGGATGAAGATTGTATTGTATAGTGCTTGTTTTGCCTCTAGATTTATTTCCTTTTGGACAATAGTGGTGATAACTGTCCAATGATTTGACAAGCATTGTTGCATCTTGATTCTATCTCTGCTGTTTGTGAATTATCATTTGTCACTAGACTTCCTAGGTATTTGAAGTCCTCTACTTGTTTTAGTTACTTGCCTTCTATAGTTATGTTGATGTTCTGTTTATTTTTGGCGACATTCATGACTTCTGTTCTGTTGATGTCGATTTTCATGTTGTATTTTGTGCCTATGCTGTTGAGTTTATTTAAGTGTTCTTGTAGGTCTTCTATTTTTTCATGTTATTGAGTTATTGAGTTATTTGCGGGTCATCATCATTGCACTCCGAACATGTCCATAGGTGCTCAGATCCTCTCCTCAGCAATTCCCTCAGTGTCCAGCAACTGACGACTCCAGTTCTATGTTGGTTGATAAGTCTTCTTACACGGCCACCAAGTTTCTCATTTCTGGTCGTGCCCATCTTAACTCCAATTTCCATCATCCAAAGAAGTGACGTTGATCTGTGTTTGTCGAAGTCCTGTGCTCTTCCAACATCTCGAAGGGCATTGGTGATGTCCGCCCGATCCATCGGTTGCCCGTCCTCAACGACAGCGCAGCTAGTCAACCTGTCCGCTCTCTCATTTCCCCGTACTCCCGCATGTCCAGGGACATAGACAAAGGTGACCTTACGTATTTTGGATTTCTGCAACGACTACCCATTGCATGCGTACAAAGCCCGCCTCCACTTTTTTTATCATGCTCATCGAATCACTCAGTATACATGCGTGGATGTAGTCTTGTGACTCTAACCATTTGAATGCCTTGGTCACTGCCATCACCTCCATTGTCATGCTACTTGTGGTCATGGCGTATGCACCACTGTCTTCCTTGGCTATTCTGCCTGCTGAGCGTGCTGTAAATGCCCATGCACTTCTTTCGTGTCGTCTTACAGATCCGTCTGTATAGATGACTGCATCTTTCTCATTGGTATTATCGCAGATGAGACCGTTGACCTCAGCATTAACCACGACCGGGTTCTGTTCCCTACTTTTCCTGTCGAGTGTGACAATACATGAGAAAGTTCCCTTGAATGACGTAGGCACCGGTATCCACTCCTCACCAACGCTGATATTGGTAAGCCCACAGACCTGTTTGATGACATCTTCTGCCCGGCCCACCCATGATTTGCCTCTTTTTAGCCTGGTACCTTTCTCTGTGTTGAGCACGTGGTGCAATGGATGCTCTGTATCTGTACTAATCTTCAGGTATGCTCGTGCTCTCCAGATCTTGATTCTGTCATCCATGGTTGGAAAGTCAAGAAGATACCTCATTGCTACACAGGGAGTGTCCCTCGTACATCCCAGGATAATGCGCATGGCTTCATTTTGTATTTTCTCCAGCCTATCAATTTGAGTCGTACTGACAGTAAGAATTGCCAGGGCATACTCGATTGGTGCGAGGACTAATCCCTGGAACATAAGAATAAGTAGCCTCTGCTCGATGTTGGCAGCTGCCATGACCTTCAAGGTGGCTAATCCTTTGCGGGATTTTGTTATCACATGGTCGACGTGGTCCCGAAAACACAGGCTGCGATCAAACTTAACTCCGAGGTATGTCATCAACTTGTCCCTATTTTTTCATGTATTAGTGCCTAATCGTCTGCATATAAAAGCTTATTGATCTCCTCTGTCTCTGATGGGTTGGCTAACTTGTATAGTCCATGTATGTAATAAACAGTAGGGGGGTAGTACGCACTCCTGTCTTACACCTGATCAAACTTCAAAGTGGTGGATAGTAAACAAACAAATGAAAAGACGATTAGAGGCAACAGAGATGGGATTTCTCAGAAGAATGTTGAAAGTTCCCTGGACAGCTAAAAAGATCAACAAGAAAATTCTCAAAGAGCCCAACACAAAAAGGGAGCTCCTAAGAAACATCAGATACAAACAATCAACATTTTTTGGGCACCATGAGAAGAGGAAAGTTGGAATACTTGGTTACAACTGGCAAAATACAAAGAAAGAGAGATCACGGACGACAAAGAGAGAAAATACTAGATAGCTTGGTGTCATGACATGGAAATATTCAACAACAGAACTGATATGATGAACGGTGGATAGAAGATTGTGGAAGGACATGATCACCTCTGTAAACTGATATGGCACATGATGATGCTGATGACACTATATATATATATATATAAAATAAAATTATCTCTGTTTTAACTTCTTCTTCTTTACTTCCTTTTTTGTCTTTCAGTGTCGAGGGGAGATATAATTTGCGGGTTTTTTGCTCTTCTGTTGGCTCTCTGCCACTTGCTCTTGTGTGTAAGCAAGAGGCAGACCCCGAGTAAGATGGACAAACAACATCAAAGAAGTGCTAAAACAACACCAATTGACAATGAGTGAGCCCACAAAAGGAGCGAGAACCAGAACTTATCTCGTCGTATCCCTCTCGACACCCAACGGGTATAAGAGGAAGTGAAGGATGAGAGAGATAGAGAGAAAGAAGAGAAGTCTAGTGACAAACGACAATTCACAAGCAGCAGTAATAGACTCAAGATGCAACAATGCTTGTTAAATCATTGGACAACTACCCCACTTGTGTTAAAAAAAGAAATAAAGCACTTGAGGCAAAACTGGCACTCTACAACACAAACTTCATCCTAATGTTGTACTACCAATGCTAGATCTGGAAGATCTGGACGCTAGACTCAAGAACAATAAGAAAAATAACCACTATCAAGATGAAATTTTAGAAGAATGACAAGAAAAAACCTTAGAGATAAGATTAGAAATGAGAATTGAGAAAAAAACTAGGAATAATTTCTGCCATAGAATAGCATTTTATGTGTTTGTATTTCTTTATTTATTTTAGAGAAGTTTCTGCCTATTGTGTTTTTTTTTAATTTTGTACCTGATGAAGGTTTTGGCTGAAACGTCAATGTTTGTCTTGTCTCTCTAATAGTTTAGCTGCTAGATACAATTTCATGGTTATTTTACATTAAAAAGAACAACAGATAAAATTGTTTGGCCATGTGATAAGACTGAAAGACCAAAACACAACACAATGAGTCTTTAATAAACATAGCAAGAACACAGACCCAAGGGTTGATCACAAAATAGATGGATTGCTGGAATATTAGAAACATATCCTGACAATCAGGTATCACCTATAGCACATGATGTCCCCTACCGAATGAGGGTATTCCATTGGAATTCCGATTAATGTTGTAGTGAATTCTATATTCTGTTACCTTCTGTCGATTTGTTTAGGGTTGACTTTGCTAGATTTGACTAAAAAGTCTCACCCACAAGGCAGTGGGGTTGTTTTACTTCAGGGTACCCTCCCCTAGCCTTTATACTCTCCCGAGCATACGCATAGAGCCAACAGAAGAGCAAGAAACCGCAAATTATATCTCCCCTCGACACTGAAAGACAAAAAAGGAAGTAAAGAAGAAGAAGTTAAAACAGAGGTAATTTTATTGCAGTCCTCATGAATTTAAAGTACTTAAGCAATTAGCAATGCATGTGTATAATACTAGTGAATACATATGTATATAAGTATAGTATATATCTGTATAGAAAATCACTGGAGTCTGTAGAAATGTTTTACAAAAGAATGTTGAGAGTACCATGGACAGCTAAGAAGAGTAATGAAGATGTTCTGAGAGAGGTCAAAGCAAAAAGAGAGCTAATTTGCAATATTAGGAAGAAACGATCATCATTTTTTGGCCATGTAATGAGAAGAGAACAACTGGAATATATTATAACAACTGGAAAAATTGAGGGACGAAGAGATAGAGGGAAGCAAAGAGAAAAAAATAACAGACAGCTTAAGAGAATGGCTTGGCAGAAGGTCAACAACAGAAATGATAAATAGCTGCCGAGATCGAAAGTTGTGGAGAGACATGATCACCTACGCCAGTAGGCCCGGTACTTGATGATGATGATGATATATCTGTACAAGGCATGTTCAAATGAAACTCGTGCCAGTGGCTTTATTACAATTTTATGCAGGTGTGGAGGAATTAAATAAATCAAATATTATGAAGCAAGTACTCTCCGGGGTTCTTTAGAAAAATTTGCCATAGGCATTTGACATGCATCCCACTGCTTCGGTAGGTGGCGGATGCTGTCCAAGAAAAATTACTGTGGTTGTTCATTGAACCATTTTGTCACCAAGGCCATGACATCACGTCAGAGTTGAATCAATGCCCATTTAGATATTGACAGAAAATCACATGGTGAAAGATTAGGGCTGTAGGCTGTATGTATGTTGCATAACTTCCCAGTTTCCTTACTAACGCTTTCTGCACAATGTTTGTGACAAGTGACCAAGCATTTACGATAATGCAATAGATAGAATCACATCACATAAAAGCATGCCTGGTCTCTTATTCTTGTATGCAGGTTATCTAGTGTGTCTTTGCAGTGGATGGCATTGATGTTCACTCCAGGCTCTTTAAAGTCTGCCAATAGAAGCCCTTCATGGCCAAAAAAAAAATGTGGTCAACATAACCTTACCAGTGAAAACCTGTGACGTGAATTTTTTGGGCTTTGGTGACCTGGAATGTTTCCATTGCATGCTTGCTGTTTTTTTGCACAGCTCAAAGTGGATGCACCATGACTTATCGCCTACCACTATGCACAACAAAAATGCATCACCTTCCTCTTCGTAACACAGCTCATGGTTTAAACATTCTTCCTTGTGATGGTTGGTCAACATCTGTGGGAACACCTATTGTGAAAACACCTTCCGATAATTCAGTTTCTTCCTAATCACCATTTGAATTGTCCCAAGCAGCACAGCAAATTCCTCTACTATTGAACGTAAGTTTCAACAATGGTCCACCAGTATTGCTGCATTAATCTCATTGATGGCTTCTTCTGTAACAACATATGCACCTGACCTGGCAGTGGAAGATCTTTGTTAACTCCTACCCTTCTTAGAATATTTATGTCCAGTTCTTCACTGTATTCTTAGACACACTTTTGTCACCATACCCTATTTGCATTCAGTGATAAATGCTAACTAGTCGACATCCTTAGGCTGAAACTGAATCACCACTCGCTGATCAAACATGGATGGATTCCATATCACACAGTCATTTTTCCAACGATCTGCAGAAAAACCAATGAATACTATGCAGAGAATGAACGCATGTACAAGTGCACATTGGTGTGTGCTTATTACATCAGATGTGACATCAACATGCCTCCTACGTAAGTCCACTTGGCAAAAAGAAAATTTACCTGAATTGAGTTATTAGCGGGTCATCATCAATGCACTCCAAATATGTCCATAGGTGCTCAGATCTCCTCCTCAGCAAGTCTCGAAGTGTCCAGCGACTGATGACTCCAGTTCTGTGTTGGTTGATTAGTCCTCTTACACACCCACTAAGTTTCTCATTTCTGGCTGTGGCCATCTAACTCCCATCTCTTTCATCCGAAGGAGTGATGTGGACTCATGGTTGTCAAAGTCCTGTATCCTTTCCACTTCTTGGAGGGCATTGATGACGTCCGCCCAATCCATTGGTTGATCGTCCTCAACAATAGCGCAGCGAGCCAACCTGTCCGTTCTTCATTTCCCTGTACTCCCGCATGTCCTGTGACGTAGACAAAGGTGACCTTACGTATTTTTTACTTCTGCAATGACTCTACCCATTGCATATGTACAGAGCCCGCCTCCACTTTTTTTATCATGCTCATCAAATCACTCAGTATACAGGTGTGGAAGTATACAGTCTTGTGACTCTAACCAGATGAATGCCTTGGTTACTGCCATCACCTCCATCATCATGCTACTCGTGGTCATAACGTATGCACCACTGTCTTTGGTTTGTCAAAAATTGTCAAATTTACCTGAATGCTATCACCCAATAGTATAAAACAAGAAAAGTGTGATAGACCAGCCCTATGAAGCTCTGGTGAAAACTCTATCAGTTGAAATTTTGTTTTGTAAAGCAATGTTTGAGTTTTATAAAATAGACCTATATTTTAATTCAATGCCTAGAAGAGGTCTCCTGAGTACTACTGATCGATACCAGTATGGTTTTAGTTTTTCTTGTTTTACATTTGCCAAGTGAAGGATTCAGGAGACTTTCAAATTTGTTGAGGTGATTGTCTACCCTTTCTCCGGTCATTGATTTAAAGTTGACATTTTTGACTACCCAAAAAGCCTTCACAATAGAAAGACTTGCTGTTCACTTCCTGTCTTCAACATGTGAGGCAGTGTCTTTGATAATGAGAAACTGTAGTGACACAATTCTTTTGTGGTTACTTTTGAACATGTGTGTAGGTATTGAGGGAGCACTGGTGGCATTAATTGTCTTTATTACAAATTTGATGTTAATAACAACTTGTAATTATACAATGATGTGAATCATTAACAATAAGACAACAGACAAGAAAATCATTGGAGTCTGTAGAAATGTGGTTTTACAGAAGAATGTTGAGAATACAGTAAACAGCTAAGAAGAGTAATTAAAATGTTTTGAAAGAGGCCAAAGCAAATAAATGAGCTAATTTCCAAAATTATGAAGAAACAATCATCATTTTTTGGCCATGCAAAAAAGAAATGGAACAGCTGGAATTTATTGTAACAAATGAGAAAACTGAGCGATGAAGACATAGAGGGAAGCAAGGAGAAAGATACCAGACAGCTAAGAGAATGGCTTGGCAGAAGGTCAACAACAGAAACAATAAATAACTGTTGAGATTGAAAGTTGTGGAGAAACATGGTTCCCTACACCAGCAGGTATGGTACTTGATGATGATGAATTATACAATTACAGCAATCAGTAGTTGCTGAGTCATAAAATATGTCTTACATCCCTAGTTTTTAATTACTTATAAAATACAGAGTGTGCCACAGGGACTCAAGGGGTTTACACTGTTTAAATGTTAATAACAGAGAAAGTATTACAGATAACCTGATGGAACTTTTTGTATCTGGATCTGTCATGATTAGTGCTTGTTGCCATTCACTTGTTTTTCTTTTATTTTCGGTTCAGTTACCAGTAGTGACAATTAATTGACAAGATAACTGGGAACCTTTTCTTTGAGCAACAGATGTGGATTTTAAAGTGTTTTTGGAAATGTGAGAACATGAAAGAAGTGCAGAGATGATGGCAGGCAAAATTTGATACTGTGTCACCATCACATGTAACAATTATGAAATTATGTGACAAGTAAAAGAGGGAAGGAACTGTGTGTGATCCGAAGAAGGGATGGTGTAGCAGGAAGAAATTAGTATTGCACGAAAGAGGGATGGATGCAGGGGTACAAACTTTCACGAGATCCCCCATGAAGTCCATTAGTTAAGCTTCGCATGAATCAGGTGTAAGCAAATCAAGTGTTTCCACCCATTTTAAAGTAAACAAAGTGGAAACCCTACATTCCCAGATTGTTTCACCTGATAAATGAGGACGGCCTCGGTAGCCTAGTTGGGAAAACCACTCAACTGGACTACCGACATTCGGACAACCTGTGTTCGACTCCCGCTGGGAGCAGTGTGAATTGTACTGTACTCGTGGTTGGGGAAAAAAAAAAAAAAAAAACCCATGGTTGACCAAGCCGTTGGCAGAAATGGGTACCAGGGTATTACCCTGGGAAGGTGAGGAATGTTGTCTCGCATCTGAGTTTAGATGCTGGAGGCGACACTATACAGAAATCTCCGAACATTTCTGGATAAGCGGCCGAGCACATATGGGTGTAAACTCAAGTGCTAAGACGCCGGTTCAAGTCTCGTACTTTACCTTTACCTAAATGAGGACGATCCGGATAGACGCCTCAAATTTTGTAAATGGATTTACAATAATAAACAGCTGATTGATTTGATTGTTTGCTCTCATGAGGTGACTTTTAAATTGAAAGGAACCATCAATCGCTACAACTGTGTGTACTGGGCAAGAGAAAATCCCAATGATATGGAAGAACAAGCCATTGGAATCCATATCACATGTTTGTAGATCTGTTCCACAGCATTCCAGATTATATATTTCTGCCAATGGAGAACATCTTCAACATTAGAACATCATCAGTAATGTTTTGAACATCTTTGTGACTTGAAAAAATCATATTTTAAAAATTTGTGTTTGAATTATTAAAATTCAAACAGTGTAAATCCCTCTGTGGGACACTATGTATTTATCTCTGGACTTAAAATCATAAAATTTTATCAGAGAGTGTTCTGGTTGAAAAAAACCATAAATAGTGTACATTTTATAATACTGAAAGTTGATTGAGAGTCATGCCTACAGGCATGGATCAACAACCAGTGATGCAGAAAATTGAAGAGAAGGAATTTTCATATACTTTAAAAATGGAACACAGAAAATAATCTCTGTTGCAAAGCAAAATATTCAAGTAGCTTTAAGGCATTGGCTCTGAAAACTGCAGCTGAAACTCTCTTGAAGGAGAAGATTAAAGAAGGAAAACTTGTATTCATCACAGATGCTCTGTCAGTAGTTACAGCACTGAGGTCATGGAAACAGACCTGATTTAGGAGAAATACTCTATAAGCTCTGTATGTGATGCAGAACTGTGACTCAATAGGTTCTATCTCACTGCAATATTCCGGGAAATA
This sequence comes from Megaustenia siamemsis, assembly GCA_032433765.1. NCBI lineage: Eukaryota > Metazoa > Mollusca > Gastropoda > Stylommatophora > Ariophantidae > Megaustenia > Megaustenia siamemsis. The sequence goes on from JAVIAB010000092.1 coordinate 96,621,317, forward strand.
ATGAGGCAGACAGGTTGGCTAAGGAAAGTGGCAAATTACACCAGCCAGATGGCAAGTTTTACAAAGACAACCTATCTAGTAGACTTGAATTTAACTAGTTTGCTAGTGAGTGCATTTAGTCAATAAGGACTATCAGTGTCTCTGAGACAACAAAAAGCAGTGACTGTGATGACACAACTGATTCAGATAATAGAATAATAGGTATTTCACTGAATACTAGAAATGATAAGATTAGCTGTACTGTACAGAAATACACAATGTGAATGTAAATTAAGTATAAAATAAAGTTGTTTAGATGACGTAAATTATTATAAATTTATCATATTTTTATTGATAAAAGTATATATAAATTCACTTTTTATTGGCATGACATAAATGCATTAAAGAAACTTATTTTGAAGGGACAAGCTGTATGTCACAAGCCTTGAGCAGATGAATGCTTTCTTCAAACTTAATATTAATGTCTCGAGGTATATGCAGAAAAAGGGCTTAGGATAATTTTATGTAAAATTTTCAAGAAAAATGGATAGCAACACTTCTTGATTCTTCCAGTGTAGTTAGCACATAGTGCTCATAGTCTCCTGCCAATTATCTCTATTATGGGTAAGCTGTTCAGTTATAAGAAGCGAGTCTATGTCTGCAAACCTTGCCTCTTTTGTTAGAGTTCTTTTCAGTGTTTCTCGAATTCTGCCTCTTTTCCTCTGATATGATGTTTCCTATTTCCCTCTCTCTCTGCGATCAAGATTTAATCAGGGTAGGATTCCAGACTTTCTCATGAAGTCAGCTGTCTGTTTGAGTGATTCAATTGCCCCATATAGTTTTTCTTCCAGAGAGGTGGGTGTGGACCACATTGCTCCTCTCAGGTCTGTGTGCTGGGGGCAGTCCTGTAGAACATGTTGTGTAGTCATATTGTCCAGTGTACATTGGCATAGGCTGGTTGTACCTATTTTGAATTTGGTGAACATGTGATTCCGCATTCTATTGTGGCCAGTGCATAGGCGAAGTATGATGACTTGATCCCTCCTTGATAGTTGATGGTATCCGTCCCTCTCGTTATGCTTTGGGTGTTCTCGTTTCCATTTTTCATGGTACTGGCCTTTGAGGATGGATTTGGCTTCATCATAACTGAGCGGATGGTTCTTTTGTGGTAATCTCCCTCCATCTTTAGCTAATTTGTCTGTGCGTTCATTCCCGTGTATATTACAGTGTGATGGTATCCACTGAATGACTACTCTTTGGAAGTTATTGCATAGTTGGTCCAGGATCGTTCTCAAGTCATCTAGTTCATTGTTCATGGGGCTTTTTAGAGCTGGTAGTACTGACAGAGCATCAGTCAGAATCACCAATTTATTGTGCATGCTATTTTTGAGTTGAGTAGCCAGTGTTGCAGCATCTCTGAGGGCCTCAGTTTCTGCTTTAAAGTTGTTTGAGAATTTCCCAGTAGCTATTGACTTGGTGATCTCTTCCTGGTTATTCAGCTTCAAGAACACACCACCCCATCCATTTCTGGTGGCATTTGTAGCAGAGCCATCTGTGTATATGTGGGACCAAAAGTCCTGTGGGTGGGTATCATGTATGTATTTTTCTGCTACGTGTTTTCTTTCTGTGTCTGATTAGGTGCCTTTTTTCATGATTCCTGTTATATTTTCCATAAGTTCTGGTGTTTTATGTTTCCCATGAGGGGACATATCAGATGGGCCCCAGGGTTTCGGTATTGTTTGGGAAAGTACTGGGTCTCCAGTAGTTAGTTCATTGGCAATTGCAGCGAAGTTGCTCCTCTTTAGTTGTAAAATTCCTAAACCAGTAATTCTTTGGTGCATGGGGTGGCTAAGGAGCCTTCTGTATTTATCTGCTTGTTGCAATACTTTAGTGACCCGTCTGTCATCTAAGGGTTGTAAACCTGTTACTGTTTCTAGAGTTTTGATAGGTGTAGATTTCATAGCACCAGTGATGATACGGGCAGCTTGGTTCTGTGTTCTGTTAATTTTGCTAAGGTGTGATTTGGAAGCCATAGCCCAGGCTGTGACTCCATACTCTAGGACTGGTCTGACCCTTCCTACGTATAGTCTTTTCAAGATATTGCTATCTGCCCCCTAGTCCGTTCCTGCCAATTTCTTCATAATATTAATTAGGTTTTTGGCTTTTTTTTCTTGCTCTGTTTATCTGATTTTTTCCAAGTCATTCTGCGATTCATGGTGACGCCAAGATATGTTGGGTTTTGGTCAATAGGGAGTGTGTGGTCTTTTATCTTCAAGTTTGCAGAGAGTGTGTTTCATGATAGGCTGAAAATTGTATATGTAGTTTTTTTTGTTAATTGGTAAGAACTAGCTGTTCGTCCATTTTTCAGGTTCACCTAGGGCATCTTGCATCCTGGAACCAGCCACAGTCATACTTTCCTCATGAGCCCACAACGCCAGATCATCTGCGTATATTGCTGAGTGTATTTGGGGTGGAATGTCCATTACAATGTCATTTATGAAAATTAAAAAGAGTGTTGGGGACAAGACTCTGCCTTGTGGGACACCTTGTTCGATTGTGACCTTCTTACTTAGTTGACCTTGTACTTGTACTCTGGCCGTTATATCCTGAAGGTATTGAGAGACCCAATTGAATAAACGACCCTGGATGCCAAGTCTAAAAAGCTTGTTCTTTAAACCCTCTCGCCATACCCTATCAAAAGCCTTCTCCATGTCGATCCACACTGCCAGGGTGTGTTTCTTTTCTTGTAGAGCATCCTCTATTTATTAGAGTTTCCTATTTGAAACCACACTTAGTAATTCTCTGGTTGTTTTTTCTATATACATGCCCGACATATGTCTATCTTCATTTCTTAAAAGTAGATGAGATGAGTAACCTTGGAAAAAGGTAGGGGAGTTGAGTTACAATACTTGAATTGAAAATTACCTACACTAGAACATTTTGAAAACAATTTTTATAACATACAACATATTTATCCCACAAATAATATAATATCAGCAATTTACTGATAATTTCATTTGCTTTATCTATTCTTCTTTCAAGTGATATATTCATCATCATCGAGTGCCGTCTCCGCAACGAAGGTTGGCTACCATGGAGCGCCATTCTGCTCTGTCTCTTGCTTTGATGGTACAGGTTGTCATAGGCTGATTTGTCCATCTTTTGATGTTCCTTGTCCATGTTAGTCTTGGTCTGCCTCTGCCTCTTTTACCTTGTATTTTCCCCTCCAGGATTACTTTTAGTATGCTGTTGTGTCTTTTGACATGGCCCAAAAATCGCATTTGTCTTGTTTGAATTGTGTTTAGTAGTTCTCTTTCATTTTTAGTTGTTTTAAGACTTCATAGTTTGTTTTCTTTTCCTTCCATCCAATTCTACCTATTCTTCTATATATACACATTTCAAAGGCTTCAATTCTCTGTTCTGTTTTCTTGTCTAATGTCCATGTTTCTGCACCATATAGGAATATTGAGAAGTTGTAACATTTTGCTATTCTTAGTTTTAGCCCTGGTGTTATTTGTTTTGATGTTAGTATGTTCTTCATGGCATTAAAATTACTTTTTGCCATTATTTTTTATATTTATTATATTTTGTTTATTTCAGTTGTACATTTTCCATCACTGGTTATATAGGGTGTTTATAAAGTCTCACTACACTTGGTATCTAGGTCAATTTGAAAAAGATGTTTATGACGTCATCACAATATGTGCTCAATGGTAAGTTCACTTGTTGCGACAGTTTTCTTAATGACTTGTCTGGACTTTTAAGGATTCTGTCTTGGATATCTAAACATATTTCATCATTCACAGCAGGCCTACCAGATCGTGGAGCATCTTCCACATTTCCAGTAGCAATAAACTTATTCAACAAATTTCATTGACAGTGGGAGCACATATTGTGATGACGTCATAAACATTTTTTTTTCAAATTGACCTAGATACCAAGTGTAGTGAGACTTTATAAACACCCTGTAGTATGTCCAAGGTAATTGTAGTTCTGAATTGTCTCCGGGTCTATTCCTTCAATTTTGATATCCATTTGTGGGTTTTGAGTATTTCCTTTGTTTATGATCATAGTTTTAGTCTTTTTGATATTTATCTAGTCCATAATTTTTGCTTATCATGTTTATTTCATTAAGTAATTGTTGTAGATCTTTAGGAATTCATGCCTGTTGTGGTTGTTTAACTTCTGACAGGCTGTTGGATGGTGGAAATTCTCATTGTTAAGTGGGTATTTAGGGAGCCGCGATAGCTCAGTGGTTAGTGAACTGGACTACAAAGGACAAGGGGTAGGGTTTGATCTCAACCGACGGCTTCCAGGTTCACCAAGCCTTAAATGGGTACCGGATTTTTTTTCTGGGAAAGTAAAGCAACACGGGCGTAATACCAGCCACATTACCCCAAAAATCATGTGCTGAAGGTCTGTAAAATATAGGGTCACTAACACCATATTTCCCTAAACGCCACTTGGCGTGACGGGGGTACTTTACTTTTACTAAGTGGGTATTTATCTTCTTTTCATTTGAGATTGACCTATTGGTGATAGATCATTGTTTTTCACTGTCGCGCCAGGCAGACAGAAATGTACATTCCGAATTGTACAAAGTCTGCAATGGTGGATGGGGCGGAAGAGTCAGAAATGAGCAACGGTCCAGAAAGCGAAACAGCAAAGTGTGTGGTGCACAAGAGGCATGTTCAGGACACGAAAGACGAATGTGGCTGACCAACCCATTCTCTTAAGCTGTGTGGTATCTTTTCTCTTTGCTTCCCTCTATGTCTTCATCCCTCAATTTTCCCAGTTGTCACAATAAATTCCAGCTGTTCCTTTCTCATTGCATGGCCAAAAAATGATGACTCTGTTTCTTCATAATTTTGGAAATTAGCTCTCTTTTTGCTTTGGCCTCTTTCAGAATGTTTTAATTACTCTTCTTAGCTGTTTACTGTATTTCTCAACATTCTTCTGTAAAATAACATTTCTACAGCCTCCAATGATTTTCTTGTCTGTTGTCCTATTGTCCATGATTCACATCCATATATTAACTGGCCCTACATAACATTTAAGAACTCTTTTTTTTTTTTTTTGTTTCTAGTGTCAAAAAAGAATTGCACAGTATCTTCCTCATTGTTTGGAAAACTGCTTTTGGCTGAGCCATTTTGCATCTCACCTCCGTTGTACATCTACCGTCTGAGGTTAACATTGTTCCCAGATATTTAAATTCATTTACCTGTTTTAATATTGTTCCACTAGTCTTTATTGTGTATTGCGGTGATGTCTTTTTCTTTGTTGCTGCCATTACTTCTGTCTTTTTGCTATTATTTCCTTTATTTTCTGCAGTCTTTTATTTTTGCTTTCCTTCACTATAATGTCTAACATTTCTTGTAACTCATTATAGCTTATAGTTATAGCGAGAAATAATAACCAACAGTTTTGAAAAAAGACATCTAATGTCATTTTTTGAAAACTGAAAATTAATTTGGCCAAAACCAAAACCACAAATTAATTTTAATCTGGAAAGAGTTAAAGGAAACGTAACTAATTGATTAATGAATATTAATATATAATAAATATATATAATCATTATAATATATTATAATAATGTGATAGGAGTTATTGAATCAGCCTAAGAGTAAAACTAGTGAGTATGCATATAATGAGTGTATAAATAGTAGTAGTAAAGTATACTAAGTAATGTAACTGTAATTGTAATAGCCCTGCAGAATAAATGCTAATGTAATCACGAGCTTAGTGTCCACAATTATTTCTTAGTAAGTCACCTTGCTGCTATTTCATTCTGTGACTCTCTCGTAGAAGAGTTTGAAGACCATTAATTAGGTTAGGTTTTGGAATAGTCTGCACCTAACCCTAACCCTAAAACTTGCTGAAAAAAAATGTAATTAAATGCACACAAAACTATAAACAGTTATTTAATTCATCAAGTATGTGTGGTCAGTGAGATCACTATCATTCGCTTGGGAGAAATAATTTGGGACACTAAATCGTAAATTATCAACTATTGTTTACAAAATCTATACTATACTACTAGATACTTAAATACTACTAATAATAGATCCGATTGTATCCAAATTTTAAAAACTGCATATGGCATATGGAACACTAACAAACTAACCACTCTTTTGAAGTAAAACATCGGTGTCGTGTGTGCTGTTGCTGCTTGAGATGCATCCTGCGCTATG